>QRDG01001936.1:0-64201 GCA_012064385.1 Puccinellia tenuiflora
ATTTCATGCACAGCTCGAGGAGCAACTTGTAGCCCGGCTGTAAATCCACATATAGAGATCAGACAAGAAGGAGTAGGGGTTTTACCTCCTCAGGAGGGCCCCGAACCTAGGTAAATCGTGTGTGTGTTCGTCTTCTCATGTGCACTTTCAAGTGCATAATCCCTCCCCGAATCCTCTAGCGTCCATCGGCCCCAAACTCAAGCCTACCCCTAGGCATCTGTTGTTCACCACGACGATAGTTGGCGCCCACCGTGGGGGTGGTAGCGGCGCTTGCAGGGCTAATTTCAGACGGGACCTTCTTCATCGACTCCGGTGAGCACCTCGCATGGCGTTGCGTGGTTTCTGCTCGCCGGGCCGCTTCATCAAGCTCTTCGTCACCGGCACCAACGTCGTCAACGAGGCTACGGTCGGCTTACCGTGCCTCTGGCTTGCCCGGTGGCTCTACGTCAACACTGCCGCCGTCCTCTAGCTTGCCGCTGTGAGCAGAGGCTAGCGCTGCCTCCACCGACGGGCATCATTGGTAGATCCTGGATGAGAAAAGTGACTCGGGGACTCAACTTCGGCATCGTCCCCGTGTGTTAACTCATTTTCGAGTTGACTAAGGTTGAAATCCCGAGTCAAGCCTTGGAAAATCCGAGTCAAGAGTTGAAATCCGAGTCAAGACTTGGAAAATCCGAGTCAAGGGTTGAAATCCGAGTCAAGACTTGGAAAATCCGAGTCAAGGGTTGAAATCCGAGTCAAGGCTTGGAAAATCCGAGTCAAGGGTTGAAATCCGAGTCAAGACTTGGAAAATCCGAGTCAAGGGTTGAAATCCGAGTCAAGACTTGGAAAATCCGAGTCAAGGGTTGAAATCCGAGTCAAGGCTTGGAAAATCCGAGTCAAAGGTGGAAAATCCGAGTCAAGGCTTGAAATCCGAGTCAAGGTTTGGAAATCCGAGTTAAGATGGGAAAATCCGAGTTAAGCTTGTGGAATCCGACATATTGATATTTATACCAGCATCAACGTCTTCCTCGACTTCTCCGACAACTTTGCCTCGTAAGTATCATTTATATGTCTGCATCACTTTTTTAGATAGTCTCAAATAGTGCTCGAGGACTCTCCCCTCTTTTTTGGTTTGCCTAGCTGATTCCCCGGGACCAAGGTGTCTTGACCCGGGGACTGGACTGCCCGTCTGGTTTTGTTTTATCTCCTAAATAAAGAAAAGTGACTCGGGGACTCGGTTGAAACCGAGTCTGCATTTTCATATATAATTGCGCTGCTAGACTTAGATATATTTGTGGGATAAAGTTACTACTCCTGTTAAATATTCATTATATATCTGCTTGAACTAACATTGATAGGTAATATTGGTTTACCGAGTGAATATTCATCACCAAGATTGCGGCTTTATCGGTTGTCTCTGATCACCCAAAATATCATAGCATCATCGGTATTCTCCAGATCGCCGTTCATTTCGGTTTGCAATTACATCGCAGTATCACCTCATATCTCAAATCGCTGTCTATATCGGTTCGCCTAAATATCTGGGCATCTCGCAATATCTTGAATCGCCGTTTATTTCGGCTTGCCAAGATATCACGGCATTTATCTCACATCATCAGGCATCTCACAAATCGTTATCCTTATCGGCTTGATCGACTATCATGATCCTTCAGTTATCCGAGTTTATCAGAATATCTTAGCATCAATATCTCAGTGCTCCGAGTCAAAAATATCTAATCTCACTGAGTGGTACGCGTTGAGAAATATCTCAACTTGTCAGATGACAAATGCCCATGAAGGCAGAATGTTCAGCTTAGCCCATGCAGGCTATAAGTTGGTCCAGCCCTTGCTGCCGACATATGATTTCGGTAAAACGCCCAAGAAGGCTAGAAACCGGTATAAAATATGTCCAAGCAGGCTGTATGTCGGTCCTGCACTTGCTTCCGACATATGATTTCGGTAAACGCCCAAGGTGGCAGAAACCGATATATAAAATATGCCCAAGCAGGCTATATGTCGGTCCAGCTCTTGCTGCCGACATATAATTTCGGTAAACGCCCAAGAAGGCTGGAAACCGGTATGAAATATGCCCATGCAGGCACTACGACAATCTAGCAGAAGGACGTTGACATCTGACATATGAAACATGCTTGTACAGGCCGTATGCCAAATTGCCCAATGTCGGCAGAGATATCTGTGTGTGGCCATGCCCATGCATTTAACGCATTTCCAGTGCAAACTGTCCATCTCGCTGTTGATTCGGGTGAGCTCGGTCAACCGGATGTCACGTTTGGCTTGGAGGGCATGGCTAGACGACCGGCTTATACTGAAGCCCATGCTGGCAAGATGATTCTTTCATGGAGATTCTGGTGTTGGATATTTATTTTTATAAGTCTGCGCGCGACTCTACGAGTCCCCCACAGCCTCGGGGACTAGTGTCGGGGATGCAATCCCGGTACACCAATGATGGTCCCTCTATGTGGTCATCGGTGATGCCTACAAGTCAATACACTGAGCTGGATTAAATGTTAAAGGGTTATAATTGCACCTTGGGCCGAGTCAGCTTTCATTCGGACTGGTCAACACTTTTTCCAGGCAGAAAATAAGCAAGAAACCGAGTCTGGGTGGGCCAAACCGAATCTGCAGCCCGAATCGGACTTGAGCCAGACCCGGCTGGGCCGAATGACCCCGGACTCGGGTGGGCCGTCTTGCAGCTGACCCGGCTGGGCCGAGTTGCCTCAGACTCGGGTGGGCCGGGATGGCCTGAGCCGGCCAAGACGACATGTAGGTGACCCGGGTGGGCCGGGATGGCCTGGGCCGGCCGAACCGGCATGCGTGTGACTCGGCGGCCCATCTCGGTGTGCACCTTGCCCCGACGAGCTTCCTTCCCACCTCGGCTGGGCCTGCATCTGGCGCCCCTGGCCGGGTCAGGCGGTTCCGTTGGCAGGCCAGCGTCCATCCGCCTTGGCCGGATCGGCGCCTCGAGCTGGAGGTCAGCGACCGAATCAACCTGTGCAGGGGCCGAGTGATCGCCAGGCCGGATCGCCTCCGGATCCCAGCGACCGAATTAAACCCTGGTCGGATCGGTTCCTCCCATCGGGAGCCAGCTCCCAGCTCCCCGTCCGGGACAAATGCATTGCTGGAAGGAATCCTGGTGTGTTCGACCGAGTTCCGGTGCCAGCGACCAGATCGTATACAGCCGGATCAGTCGCTGCCAGCATCCCGGATCACGCACGGCCAGACCGAGCTCCAGCACTATCCCTGCCACCGGGTCAACATCAACGAGCAGCAAGCCGGTGTGCTTCCTCAACAAATATCAGAGCCAGCTACCAGAGGATAAGAGCGAAGGACAAAGAGACAATACCGTGTGCAGGCCACCCATACTCAGCATGGCCATAGTGCGCATTCCATGACGCGCCAACAGTGTGACGAGACCCCAGTAGTCATTTCACGTACAGTGTTGTGCACTGTCCTGCATAGTGTCTTGTGGGGTACGCCTTGTCCCCTGGGCTCCCTTTATAAGGAGCACCAGGGGGAGTGCTCCAGGGACGGGCGAGGACGGCCGACGCACTCTTCTTCTCACTTAGCTCACGTATGAGCTTTCTTCTAGCTTAGCTCCTGGTTCCAATACCATTTCTCCAGTTTGTAGCATTTCATGCACAGCTCGAGGAGCAACTTGTAGCCCGGCTGTAAATCCACATATAGAGATCAGACAAGCAGGAGTAGGGGTTTTACCTCCTCACGAGGGCCCCGAACCTGGGTAAATCGTGTGTGTGTTCGTCTTCTCGTGTGCACTTTCCAGTGCATAATCCCTCCCCGAATCCTCTAGCGTCCATCGGCCCCCAAACTTAAGCCTACCCCTAGGCATCTGTTGTTCACCACGACGACAAGTTGCTTACTACAAAGAAAATGACACTATGCGAGATAATATGCCTTCTTCGGAATTTAGCTAGCCTGAAGACAACGGTAGGACATGTTGTTAAACCAACCCAAATGCCTAAGTGGAACGAACAGACGCTTCCAACTGAATACAACAGTACATGGTCAATCTAAATTAATCTTAACTGTGTATCCAAGGATCACTTCGTATTGTTTTCCCAAGAGCAATCACGCCTTGCTACTGCAGACAGAATAACTGGGTACAGTTGAGTTGGTTCCACATAACTTACCCACCAGAAGTGGGCCTACCGCCTCATCCTTGGCAACGGCGTTGCGGACCGCCACCAGCACGCCCAGCGCTCCTGCAGAGACCGACCTCCTCGCGACCCGCACGCTCCTCGCCACTGCGCGAGGTCAATCATCAGCCACGTCACATAATCAAAGAGCGCGAGCGCGCGCAGAGGTTAGGGAGCTGGGCGCGTACCTAGGGGGATTGTAGATCGATCCGCACCTAGCGGGTGGACGTGGACTTCAAGCTGACCCGTGGCGACGCCTTGACGGGGTCCTCTTGTTGGGGAGGAGGGGATCCAGTGGCTGGGAGTCCGGACGAGCCACCGGATCTGGCACTGGTGGTCGATGCCAACACGGTGCTGCTACCGCCGTCCGGATCGGAGTGTCAGGGAGGAAGCGTTCCCAGCCAACAGAACAAAGCGCCGGCGGCGCTGCTCTCGCGAGAAGAGGAGGGGGCGGCGGCTGGGGGAGGAGGTGAGGAGGGGGCGGCGGGGTTGGGGGAAAAGGGGGCGGCGACTGGCAGGATGAGAGGCTAAGGGCGTGTTCGGATCCAGTCCGGCTTCCATCTTCCCGGTGCTCCAGCTCGAAGCAGCACCGAACGGCCCAGCTCCACGGAGCCAGATCCGCGAAGCGGCGTTGTTTTCTGTGTACAAATTTCGGAGCAGCTCTTTCGTCGATTCTCGGAACAGCCCAGGTGCGGAGCAGCAAGAAATTAGATCGATATGCCACCGCAAACAACTGTTCCGTCTCCTTACCTCTATCCTCCCGAACGAAACACCCCCGAGCCAATCTCCATTCCCCTGCTCCCACCTGTGACCTAGCCGCCGCCGTGAGTTACGCCTCCCGACGACGCCGCCAGCCCGTCTCCTCCGTCTGCCGTCCATCTGCTCAAACACCTCGCCGCCTGCTAGCCTTTCTCCTCCGGCCACGCGACCCCCCGTGCCACCCCTGTACATCCGCTGCACGCATCCGTCCGCGCCACCGGCTTCCCTCCATCGAGCTGCACCACCAGCGGACCTCCCTCCGTCGAGCTTCAGCAGCGGCCGGCCTCCTTCCGTCCTACTGCCTCCCCGTCTCCCTTCGTCCTTGAGGTGAGCAAATCCTTCTCCTCTCTTCATTTTATTGCAGCACATGTGTGCACTGAGCAACTCGTGGGGATTTGCTTGATTTGCTAAATTGTTCCTGGTTAAACTGCAGTGAGTATTTTGCCTCTCAAGTGTGTATATATTATTTGTAATTGTTTGAGAAATCATGCTATAGAAGTAGTGCTATGTATAAAATTGTAGAATGTTCCTGGTTAAACTACAGTGAGTATCTTGCCTCTAGTGTGTATATATTATTTGTAATTGCTTGAGAAATCATGCTGTAGAAGTAACACCAATTTTGTAGACTTCTGTCAACAATGGCTGCTGAGTGGACTGAGGACAACACTAGGATAATCACTGATTTGTTTGTCAAGCAAGTGCGTACGGGTAATAGACCAAACACTCACTTGACACCTAAAGCATACGAGGACGTTGCTAAAGAATTCCAACTGATAACCGGACTGGACTATAAGCAGCCCTAACTTAAAAACAAATGGGACAAGCTGAAAAGTGATTTCAACATATTCAAGAAACTCGGATTGAGGGAGACAGAGGAGGATGGGACATAGAGCGGAATACTGTAAGACAAGATCCCGAGTGTGGAAGAAGGCAGCAAAAGTGAGTTTTCTGTCATGCATATGTTTTGCTTCCTAAAATTTTAGTGGAAATTGGTTGTTGAAAGCTGAGGCTAGAACATCCGTGTTGAGTGGGTTTGGATGGCTGCAGGAGACCATTGACACACCAGGAGAGACCTACACAATGCTAAGAATGAGTGCAAGGGTATTATTTGATCTTCATGACTTGTTGGTCGATCGGTATGGCCTCACACACTCCGCCTTTGTTAGCAGTTATGAGTCTCTTGCGATGTTCCTTTGGACATTGGGTGGGTGTGAATCAAATAGGAGAACACAAAACCGTTTCAAACATTCAGCCGACACCGTGCACCTCAAATTTCATGAGGTTCTAAACTGTGTGGTCCGTATGTCCTCTCACTACTTGAAGCCTAAGGATCCAAATTTCCGCACATTGCATCCTAGGATTAGGAATGATAGACGGGCCTACCCACATTCTAAAACTTGCATTGGTGCAATAGATGGGACTCATATTACGACAGTCGTTTCCCCTGACCAGAAAGTGAGATACATTGGAAGAACAGGTGCAGTAACTCAGAATGTGATGGCGGTATGTGACTTTGATATGCATTTTACTTATGCTTCAATTGGACAACCTGGTGCTATGCATGACACAAGTGTCCTTTATCATGCACTTGACAAGGACAGGCTCACATTCCCCCATCCTCCAAAGGGTGAGCATTTAACATGTACTAACTTGTAATTATTTACATCATGAAATATATGGAGAATCACACTAGGTGCAATATTTCCTTTGTTTTGTTTAGGAAAGTACTACCTTGTTGATGCTGGCTATCCTAATAGAAACGGATATCTCACACCATACAAAGGAGAAAGGTATCATGTTCCTGACTTCCATAGACGTGTAGAGCCAAATACTCCTGTCGAGAAGTTCAACAAGATTCACTCGTCCAAGCGCAATCATATTGAGAGGGCCTTCGGGGTATTGAAGATGAAATTTCAAATCATTATGAAGATGCGAAAGTATGACATGCCTATGCAGAAGATGATTGTTGCTGTGAGTATGACATTGCACAACTATATTCGTGCCCATGATAGAGAAGATATCCATTTTCAGCGTTTGATAGAGATCCTGATTACGTGCCAGAAATTCCGGAACGATATAAGAGGTATGTTGTTCCTTCTGGTGCTTCGGATTCGTCAACTCCGGAAGCAAACGGTGCTAACATGGATGCATTCAGGGATGAACTAGCTACCGCGATTGCTCTCGGATGGTGATCTTCATGACATGTTACATATATATGGACATGTGATGCTTTTGGAGTTCATACTACTATGTGATGCTTTTGGACCATTAAAATTATGCTTGTATGAGACTTGATGTAACTGAAATATTGTTTTACATTTTGGGTTCAATTACGTACACATTTCCTATGTTGAAATACAAAAACTGCTCCCTGTTTGTTTCTCTAGTAATGCCAAAATCGTACAAAAAAAAAGTGGCCGTCATTTCTGAACTGGCCGGCCCAGCTAGCACAAAGCCCTCCCGAATACAGCCTTCCTTGATCACAGGCTCCAAATGGTCAGCAAAACGGACTGGAAGTAGCAGGCCGACGCAAAGAAAATGGGCTGTCGGCCCGACGCAACGGAGGAGCAGCGACGAACGTTTCCTGCTCCGATCCGGACGCAGGAGTGGCAGCGGGAAGCTAGATCGGAGGAGTTTGGAGAAGTTGGACCACATCCGAACACGCCCTAAATCGGGGAGGGGGTGAGGGGGAGAATGTAAAGGGAGAGAGAGAGGGTTAGGGTTTCAGGGAGGATCCTCTGCTGTGGTGATAGGGTTTCTCGAGAGGAGCTCCACAGTTGGATGGATGGGTGATCCACGGCTCAGCGAGGTGATCCGCGTGGAGGCAATTCCTCGCGTCTCATTGGCCAGCTATGTCCCGCTTTAATTTCCAAAATTTGGATCCAAATCTGTGGAATTTTTGGCTCCAAAATGTTTGGCACGGAAGGGTGTTCTAAAATTTGATATTTTCGTATTATTCCAAGTTTATTACTTTTTCTTGATACCATGTCACATAATATGACATAATTTGAAGGTTTTCTTGATACCATACAGATTGTATCTGTATGGCGGGTCCCACTTGTCAATAAGTTGGGTCCCACTCTCGTCAGCAGTGTGTCCCACATGGAGGGCTCCACTGGTCAGTACGGTCAGCCCCACATGGCAGGTCCGATATGTGGGTCCCATTTGTCAGCGGTAGGTATAAATTGACACATGGATGTGACACATAGGCGAAATTTGACAAATGGACGTGACACCTAGGCGAAAATGCTAAGGTGGCGTCGTAGGTTAGTGTCGTCTGCATTTATGACCAATTCATGCAATGAGACTATGACCTTCCGGACAAATTTGGTCATTAGTATTTCGGGTTTGGTCCCTCCAAAACAGCTTACGACCAAGTGGTTCGAAATGGTCACAGATCTATGACCAATTTTTCGAGGGCACTAACAAAAGGTCACTAGTTGATATATTTCTTGTAGTGGCGTGACCCGGGCGACCTCAGCGGGGTCACCTACCGCTGGCGAATTGTCGGGGATGTAATCCCCGGTATCCCAAAATCATGAGTTGGTTGTGTTAATAAGAGAGATAAAACAGTGAATAAACAGGTAAAGGATAAAGAAAAAGGTCAAAGAGATAGTCTGGGCCGAGTTAAGCCATGCAATCCGAGTTTATTCTTCACTGGACCGGATCATCCAGCTACCTCGGATGGGCCGTGGTTCCCCACCCCCGGTTGGGCCAAAACCGAATTACCCCAGGCGAGCCTTGTTATCCGCTGCTCATGGTGACCGAATGCTGGCTACCCCGGATGGGCCACAATTCGGGTAGCTCGGGTGGGCTGAAGTCCGGTTAACTCATTCGGGCCAGTCTGGTCATTCGGTTGGGCAGAGGCCAGTGTACATCTGCTGGACCGAATCAGGCTTGTAAGATGGATCGGGTTACCTTTAACTCGAGCAGGCCGGCCCATCCGACATCTCCATCCGAGTCACAGTGTAGGCCGAATTTCCTTGTTGGGCCAAGTAGTACACACTGGACCGGATCATTACGATCGCTAGCCTCGGCAGCTCGCCTCGATGCCAGCTTGAGAGACCGGTGTCTGCAGCTCCAAGCGGACCGAGATCGCTATCCGGAGCAGGCCGCCCTTTTCCCTTACTCGGAATGGACCGAGCTCTCCCGTTATTCGGTTGGGCTTACGCGAAGCAGCGCCTCGGCAGGACAGGATAGCTCTAACCTCGGCTGTGCTCCTTCGGCCGAGTCAACGCCACAGACCGCTCCGTGCACGACGCCATGCCTCGGTCATCCACGGACCGAGACAACCAGGGCACTCCAGCACCTCGTCCTCGACCGGATCATCTCCACCGACATTACTTCAGCCGGGTCATCTCCAACCGATTCATCCCAGCAGCTACCTTGTAATGTACAAGACGCTGTGTCAAGTGATCCCGTGGATCCTGGAGACAAGCACTAGAGGACAAGGCAAAGGATAAGGATGGTGACACACAGGCATGTGGCTACAGTGCCACGGATGTGACAAGAGTACAACTGCATGGTGCAGGCTACAGTGCATGACAAGACCCCAGTAGTCACATCAGTGAATAGTGTTTCGTGTCCCCTTGTCTCTTGCTTGTCCCCTGGGCTCTGCCTTTATAAAAAGCACCAGGGGGAGGAGGCACGGGGACAGCTCCTGCGTGGGCTCACTTCCTTCTTCTCCCCCCGTTCTTTCTGCTGGCTCCCTAGAGTTCATCTCCATAGCTCGTTCCTCACAGCTCAAGGAGCATTTGTACCCGCCGCATATGAGATGAGAATACACCAAAGTAGGATAGATGCTGCAGTAGGGGTTTTACCTCCCCACGAGGGCCCCGAAGCAGGGTAAATACTTGTGTTCGTCTGTTCTTCTGTGTGCGTCTCTACACGCGCTACCCCTCCCCGAATCCTCTAGCGTCCATCGGCCCCTAACTCAAGCCTACCCCTAGGCATCCGTTGTTCACCACGACGACAGTTGGCGCCCACCGTGGGGCAGATAGTGGCGCTTGCTAGATCAAATTCGAACGGGACCTTCTTTATCAACGCGGGGACTCGACATCACCATTGTCCTCCGTGCTCTAGCTTGTTGCTACGAGCTGAGGCTGGCGTAGCCTCCATCAGCGATCACCATCAGCAAATCTTGTAGGCGCTGTCTGGACTCAGGGACTCGACTCCGACATCACCCCGGGTTAACAGAGGCCAAACCGAGTCGATCCGCAAGTCGGGCGGGCCGAGACTTCATCTGCTTCGGCAGGCCGTCATCCCCAGCCTCGGCTCGACCGAGATGTCCTCATCTCAATTGGACCGAGACGTCGCAGTCCGCGCCCAGCTCCTCCGACCTGCTCCGACCTGCTTCGGCGCTTCCGCGCTAGTCCGCTGAAGCTTATTCGTTCTGCTCCACCTCGTGCTCCAGCCCCGAGCTGCTCCCTGGCCGCCGCCGCCTCCTCCAGGCTCCGGCGCATCCGCGCCCGGCGAGCTCCGCCTCGACCTCGCCCCCGGACGGCCCAGCTCCGGCCGCATCCGCCCGACGCCGGCGGGCCGCGCCCTGCCCCGCCCCTCGGCTGGCCGCGCTCCGCCGCGGCAACTCCATCGGAGCCGCCCCGAGCTCCCCCCTGGCCGGCTGTGGCCCTGCTCCTCTCCCAACTCGCGCCTCGGCACGCCTGGCCGCATCTGCGAACGTCTGTGCCTACCTCCACCTGCCGATGAGCCGGCTCCGGTCACCTCCACCACGCAGCCCGGGCCCCGTGCTCGCCGGCGACCGGCTGCTCCTCACCGCGGCCGGCTGCGCCGCCCCGTCCGCCCAAGCTCTGGCCGGCTGTGCCGCCCGGCCCGCGACCACCGCCCGCGACCGGTTCACCCGTGTGCTGGTCCGCTACCGCCTCATCCCGGCCGGTGACCCCGTCTGGCCCCGCCCCGTTCAGCTGGCTGGTTGCCTCGCCAGTTGCTCCCCATCGAATCGGCTGGCCAGGAGAAGAAGATACGAAGAAAGAGAAGGACGTGAAGAAAGAAAGAATAAAAAAGATAAAAGAAAAAATAGAAGAGAGGATGGTGCAGGGAGTACGAAGTTGGACCGAGTTTGGTTATGTCGGATGACCGGGTGAGAGAAAGAAAAAGAAATAAAGGGAGTGAAGTGGTGCGGTATGTGTGGAAATGGATTGACCAAATAAACTGTCGACAGCCGAGTATAAAACATGGAAAAGATTAAAGGACCGGCATATGGCTATGTCGGCCGAGCAGCTTACATGTCGGAAGCGGGTAGAAAATAGAAAGGAGATCAAGAGGCCATGCCGGTTAAAGTGAAGCGCCGAATGAGAAAAGCAGCCGAGTAGCAGAGAGACGGCTGCCGGTATATAAAAGGAAATAGGCTGTGTCGGCTAAGAATTATTCGCCGAGGTTAGAAGTAAGATTGGCCGGCATATGGGCATACCGGCCGAGAAGAAATGACACGGTCAGACTAAGTCGGGCCGACATAAAAATATGTCGGCCGCCATTGAAAAATATGTATCCGTCCGAGAAGAAATGACTCGGTCAGGATGAGTCGGGCAAGCATAGAAAATATGTCGGCCGGTGTTAAAAAATACGTCTCTGACCGAGGTTAAAAGGCTGGTATCTCGGCTCTGTTTGGTGGGCCGAGTGAGACATGCCCGGTTTTACCCTTGCAGGTTTTTTCCGTTGTCTGCGCTGTTCGGTCAGACGGACCAACCGTGCTAGAATCAGTTGCATCCTGGTTGTCCGGGTCTGGCACCTCGGCTATTTGAATATCTAGCCTGCGCCCGCTAGGATGTTTCTGCCCAGTCTACACCGACATTGCAATGTAAGTATTTACGGTATTTAGTTCTGTACCGCTCGTGTGGTTAACCCGGGCAGAACTCGGGGACTGCCCGGCGCTTAATTTATTTCCCCCCGGGGTCAAGCATTTCGACCCGGGGACTGCTCGTTTGTTCAGGAGTTTGTCTTTTCCTAGTTGTTAAAAGTAACTCGGGGACAGCCCTGCGCTTATTTTGTTTTCCCCGGGATCAGGCATTTCGACCCGGGGACTGCCCGTTTACTCCGGAGCTTACTCTTTCCTTAATGTTAAAAGTGACTCGGGGACTCGGTTGAGACCGAGTCTGCTTCTTCGTATTTAGTTTCGCTGCTAGACTTAAATATATCTGTTGAATAGAGTTGTTGCTCTCCTTAAAATATTCGTTATATACATGCTTAAACTAATATTGAAAGGTGGTATCGGTTTTACCGAGAAAATATCCATCACCAAGGTAGTGGTGTATCGGTCATCTCGGTTTCATTTTATATTCATTGTGGCTTCAGAGCATATCCCGGATAATCATTGTCATTGGCTTGCCGAATCATAAATGGCATATCATCTTGACATATCCTATGTCGGCAAATCAGAGTATCACGGCACAATATCTCCAGATCGCTGTTTATGTCAGTTCGCCAAAATATCAGGGCATCCGGCAATATCTCGAATCGCCGTTATTTCGGCTTGCCAAAATATCACGGCATTTATCTGATATCATCAAGCATCTCACAATTGTTATCTTTATCGGCTTAACTAACTATCATAATACTTCAATTCTCCGAGCTTACAGAGTACCATAGCATCATTATCTCGGTGCATTGAGTCGAAAGATATCTAATCTTCCTGAGTGTTAC
Organism: Puccinellia tenuiflora; assembly: GCA_012064385.1. Lineage (NCBI taxonomy): Eukaryota > Viridiplantae > Streptophyta > Magnoliopsida > Poales > Poaceae > Puccinellia > Puccinellia tenuiflora. The sequence goes on from QRDG01001936.1 coordinate 12,573, forward strand.
GTGTTGAGAAGTATCTCAACTCGTCATTTGACAAGTGCCCATGCAGGCTTTATGTCAAACCAGCAGTGGCTGGAGACATCTAGGTCGGTAAACGCCCAGAGTGGCTAAAACCAGTATTCGAGATATGCTTATGTCGGTCCAGCAGTGGCTGGAGACATTTATGTCGGTAAACGCCCAGAGTGGCTAAAACCGGCATTCGAGGTATGCCTATGGCAAACCAGCAGTGGCTAGAGACATTTACGTCGGTAATAGCCCATCGTGGCTAGAAACCGAGACATATGAAATGTGCCCAGAGTGGCCGAGGTACCGAGATATATGAAATGTGCCCAGAGTGGCCGAGGTATTGAGACACGTGTGATGTGCCTAGAGAGGCCGAGGTATTTGAGTTATGTCTGTGCAGACATATGCTCCGAAACCTATGCCCGGAGTGGCTGAAGAATGTCATACGAAACATGCATGCCCATGCAGGCAGTGTGCCAAATTACCCATTATCGCAGAGACATCTATGTGTGGCCATGTCCATGCATTCAACACGTTTCCAGTGCAAACTGTCCATCTCGCTGTTGATTCGGGTGAGCTCAGTCAGCCGGATGTCACATTTGGCCTGGAGGGCATGGTTAGAGAACCAACATATAATGATGCCCATGCTGGCAAGATATTTATTTGGAGATTTTGGTGTTGGATATTTATTTTTGTAAGTCTGCGCGCGACTCTACGAGTCCCCCGCAGCCTCGGGGACTAATGTTGGGGACTATTTCCTTACAACTTCAAGTAAGTGTTACTGTCTTGTACACATTCTATTTCTCTTAATTTCTCGATGTTAAGTGTATAATTGATGACTTATGCGTGCGCAGCTTCCACTTTATTCTGCTAATCATTATGCCTATCAAAGGAGTAGTACTTGTCATGGACTCGAGACATAAACCCCTTAAGGAGTGGGAGGACATGCAACAATGCCTCCAGAAGTAATTTCAATCATTATGTCACTACATCGATAGCACTTAATATATAAGTCCTTTATTCATTTTCTTTGTCGGGCAGGGCTTGGAAACGATTCACCGCCAATGCTAGGGGTGATTGGGCGAAGGAGCTTACATTTAAACCAATAAATGTAAGTACTACTAGCTAGATCCGCGCATCTCTTTGATTCTAGTTTCAATACCATTACCATTATTGATTATTATTTTGATTGAACTCTGTTCCCGTAATTCGAGCAGCAAATGGGGACTAATTTATGTGGATACTACGTCTGCGAGTTCATTCGTCAGACATGCTGTGAGAAGGGCAGAATCTTAAAACAACTTGAAGTGCGTATGCAATATTCACAATTTAGTTTATTGCCATCAATTGTGTTTAGTTTCATTCATATATATTGACCCCTTTTTTTAATTAGATCGAACGGTTTGCGGGAAGGACTTCTACCACAGGATCGCATACGAGCAATTCAAGAGGAAATTGCCGGATTCTTAGATGCAGAGGTTCTAGATCCGAAAGGAGATTACTATGTTAATGCTGAAATTAAAGGGTGATCGAGTGTAAAAGAGATGTATATATATAAGAATGAAACTCGTGTGTACTACATGTACCGTTTGTAATATGTTGACCAAGGACGACGAATGAGATGTGTGTAATATATTCATGACGATGATGTGTAATAGTGGTTCCCCATATTTCACTAGTAGTGGCATTTTTGTAGTTCTAAATATTATTTAATTTCAGTTTTTTTTGACATAATCAAATAGGTCTTATTTAAATACAGAATAAGCATTATTGATTTTACAAATTTAAACCTTTTCCTAGAATTTTTGAAAAATAGTGAAATATCTGACGGGCCAATAGTCCCGGTTCGTATTACGAACCGAGACTAAAGCTCTGCCCCCATTAGTCCCGGTTTGTATTACGAACCGGGACTAAAGCCCCTCCGCCCTGCTGCCTCCGGACGTGCTACGTGCTGCCCCATTAGTCCCGGTTCGTGTCCCAACCGGGACTAGCATTACTCCCGATTGGGTAGTCCCGGTTGGGGAACCGGGACTAATGGCCCAAACCAACCGGGACTAATGTGGTGTTTTCCACTAGTGGTCCTACTTCTTCTTGTGGTGTATGTTTCTTCGTCGTCGTTGTCATCTTCCATCTTTGGGTCTCCGTACTGGTCAAAATCTTGCTCGTTGGCAACTCCATCCATTCCAATGATGCTCCTTTACCTCTTCTCACGACAACACGGCTAGGCATTGTCGGGTCGGTGATGAAGAAGCATTGGTCAACTTGGCTAGCCAGTACCCATGCTTCAGTTTTGTGATGACGCTCGTGGTAGCAGTAGACTTGGAGGCTTCGGGTATACACATGGTGGTAAAATATTCGTCTTCTTTTTTTTGGACTGACGCTCTTAGCCCATCTGACACGGAACAACGGCACCTTCTCTCCAGAGTAGTCCAGCTCCCAGATCTCCTCGATCCTTCCGTAGTACCTTTCTTTGACGTCACCGGTGAAGGATTCCATCGTTACCCCCTGAGTTCTGATATTCGCTATTCCTGTCTTTTTCCTCCATGTAGAACGTATAACCGTTGATATCGTATGCCTGATATGTCATCAGGTTGGGCGTGGGGCCCTGCGACAAGAGGAATATGAGTTTTCCTTCCGTGGAAGTCATTGACGGAGGATTATCTAGAAGGTGGCGTTTGAACCAATGCGTGAAGGTGGCGTTGTGCTCTTTGATTATTTCGACGTCCGTTCGATGCTGACCACATTCATTGTACTTCTTCTCAATAAAGTTTTTGTGCTTTTCCAACCAAGTATCGACCACTTTATGTGTTTGCACTCTCAAAGTCGGCGCGTCATCCAGAGTCGTCCACTTGTAGTTCCCTCCTTCCTGTTTTGTGACCTGCTCCATCGATCCTGCCAATGTGCTCATTTTCGGGCAGACCAACAGGGTTCTTGATGTCTAGAAAATTCGTGCAGAAAGAGATGCAATCTTCGGTGAGATAGCCCTGGATGATGCTTCCATCTGGACTTGCCCTGTTATGAACGTATCCATTGATGACACCATTCATCCTTTCGAACGGCATCATGCCATGCAGGAACATCGGCCCGAGCTGTATGATATCATCCATGACATGGATCAGCAAATGCACCATAATGTCAAAGAATGCGGGAGGGAAGTAAATCTCAAGCTCATTTAGTATCACAATGATCTCTTCCTGTAGCCTTACGACTTTCTTCATGTTGATCGACTTTCGAGAGATGACGTCGGAAAAGTTGCATAGGTCAAAAAGCTTTTGACGGACGTGTGGGTCCATTATCCCTCAGAGTGCAACCGGAAGTATCTGCGCCATCAGCATGTGACAGTCATGAGACTTCATCCCGCTGAACTTTTGTTTCGCTGCGTCCAGATATCTTCTTATCTTCCCCGTGTAACCGGAAGAAAATTTCACTCCGAGAAGGCACTTGATAAACTGTTCGATCTCCTTCTGGCTTAGAGTGAAGCAGGAAGGAGGGCAGTAATAGTCATTCTATTTCGCCTTTTTGCCCTTCCGACGACCTTCTGTCTCCTCCTCCTCGGACAGATCATTATCATCACCAGGGCATCCTCCGCGGAGATCTTTCCTGATGCCCAATGATCTTAGGTCGCTTCTTGCTTTCGGCCCATCGTTGGTCCTCTCCGGCATGGTGAGAAGGGTGCCAAGCAGACTCTCGCACACGTTCTTCGTGATATGCATGACATCAACGCTATGAGGTGTTTCGAGGATCTTCCAATATGGCAAGTCCCAAAAAACAGACCTCGTTTTCCATACCGTCAGCAGCGGTGGCGGAGCCTTTTGCTTCTTCCCCAGCGGAGGGCACTCATCCCAGTTTGTCAACAGCATGTCGAATTCATCGCCGCTCCTCTTACGTGGGGCTCTTCGGATCTCAACTATACCACCGAACAGCTCTTTGCGTTTTCTCCATGGGTCATCCTTGCGAAGCCACCTTAGATGCCTCGTGAACACTCTTTTTGAAGACCCGGGTCCTTCTATAGTTTCATATATGTTGTATCATCCATGCACCTAACGCATGCACAGTGTCCGTGGGCCACCTGTCCTGCGATATATCCGTAACCGAGATAGTCTTGCACCGTCGTGATCAACGCGTCTCTCATAGGGAAGTAGTCTTCTGCGACAGCGTCCCATGTGCTGACCCCTTCAGTCCATATCTTTTGTAGCTCATCTCTCAAGAGATGCAGATACAGATTGATGTCGTTTCCTGGTTGTTTCGGCCCTTGGATTAGCATGCTCTTGTGAATGTACTTCCTCTTCATGCACAACCATGGGGGTAGGTTGTATATCCATACAAACACGGGCCACGTGCTATGTGTGCTGCTCTGGTTGCCAAACGGATTGAGCCCATCGGTGCTCACACCCAACCTGACGTTTCTTGGATCGTCCCCAAAAGTTGGGTATTCAAAGTCTAATGCTTCCCACTGCTTAGCATCTGAAGGGTGTCTCAGCATCTTATCCGCCTCTTCATTTTCCGGCTTATTCCTTTCCGTGTGCCAGCGCATTAACTTTGCTTCCTTAGGGTCTGTGAAAAGCCGCTGCAGACGAGAAATGTTCGGAAGGTACCATACCACTTTTCGAGGAGCTTTCTTTTTCCCTTTCTTGTATGGAGCAGCGCCGCACACCAGACATGTAGTTTTCTTTCAGTCATTTTCAGGATAAATGAAGCAATCATTGATGAAAACATGGTATATGATGTGTGGTAAATCAAAAGGGCACACGATTTTTTTGGCCTCTTCGATACTGCTAGGACACGTGTTCCCCTCAGGAAGATGATCATGCTAAAATTTCAAGTTCTCGTCGAAGCTTGCGTCTGTCCATTTGTGTTTTGCCTTCATCTGCAGAGCCATGAGCGTTACTTTCAAGTGGGTATCCTCGGGCCCACATCACGCATACAACGGAGCAATCGAGTCTATCTCCATCTGCACCAGCTTAGCCTCCCTAGCAGCGTTACTCGACTTTCTGAGAAGCAATTCTTGAACATGAGGGTCCCGCACGACTGAAGTTAGCAGCGTCGGCGTGTCCGCGTCTTCTCCACCATTTACGTTGGCTTCTTCTTCATCATCATGCCCGACATATTCTTTGTCATCATAATCGGGAGGCATCTCTTCGTCTTCCTGATCATTTCCTGCCGCGCCCCCATGTACGTCCTCATCATCATCCTCGAAAGTGAAGTCATCCATAAAACCTTTCCTGAGCAGATGCTCTTGCAATGTGCAGGAAAAGGGATCGATCATGGTGACGAGTTTGCATGTTCGACACGGACACTTATCCCGATGTCGTTGTTTTTAACCATCACGGTCATCGCATATTTCAAATATATAGCAACAATACTTTCGCTCATATTAGAACAAAGGATTATTCCATGGACGTTTCGTCTCATCTAAGTCGTCATCCACATGCCTTTTCCTCTTGCGACCTTTCTTCCTGGGATCTTTCTTTGAATCCCTTAAGTCGAGGATATAATATGACCCATTTTTCAGAGCTTTGCTGATAACGAAAGGTCCTTCCCAAGGAGGGGATAATTTGTGTTGCTGGCTTTGCACAAGCCGAAGCACTAAGTTGCCTTCTCGAAAAGATCGATTCCGCACTCTACGGCTCTGATAGCGACGTAGATCTTGCTGATAGATGGTGGATCATTGGAGAGCCAGCTCTCTTTCTTCTTCGAGGATGTCTAAGCCGTCTTGACGTGCTTCTTCTGCGTCTTCTTTGACGTAGGCTGCGACTCGAGGTGAATCATGGATCATGTAGGTTGGGAGTACCGCTTCTGCACCATAAACAAGGAAGAAAGGGGTGAAGCCGGTCGATCTATTTGTGGTAGTAGGAATACTCCATAAGACCGCTAGCAATTCATCAACCCAAGCGCCGGCTGCTCGATGCAATGGGGTTTCAAGCCTCGGCTCAATACCCTGCAGAATAGTGCCATTTGTGCGCTCTACCTGTCCATTGGATTGTGGGTGTGCCATCGATGCCACGTCGAGTCGGATTTTTGATCGGCTGCAAAACTTTGATAGCTCACCGACAGCAAAGTTTGTGCCATTGCCAGTGATAATGCTATGCGGTATGCCGAATCGAGTTGTTATCTCGACGATGAACTTTGTAGCTGTAGCTCCGTCGAGTTTCTTGATGGGCTTTGCATCCACCCACTTTGTTAATTTGTCGACCGCCACCAGCAGATGAGTTAATCCTCCTCTTGCTGTCTTGAAAGGTCCTACCATGTCGAGCCCCCAGACCGCGAACGGCCAAGTTATACGGATCGTCCGGAGGTCCTTAGCTGGCAAGTGAGCCTACTTTGCGTAGCGCTGACATCCTTCACATGTTTTGACGATGTTGATAGCATCCTCCTTATCCGTCAGCCAGAAGAAACCGTGCCGAAACACCTTAGCGACCAACGCCTTTGCCGCCACGTGATGCATGCCCACATTCGCCGGAGTGGATTTCCTCAAGGATTTGCCGCCCTTCTTCTGGAGAGACGCATCGTTGGAAGATGCCAGATGTGCTCCGTTTGTAAAGTTGTCCATCAATAATCGTGTACGCCTTTGCTCGGCGCTCAATTTGACGGCTCAACACTTCATCGTCCTTAGGCAGTTTCTTATTAATCAGGAAATCAATGTAAGGCGTGGTCCAATCTGGGGTTACCAGGCATACATGAACTGATTCTGCCGACAAGGGATACTTTGATGGACGGCTTATGTAGATGATGGAGAAATACGTCTGGAGGCACCGCCTTCTGCCTGGAGCCTATTCTGGCCAAGGCGTCAGCAGCTTCATTGTCATCTCGGGAAATATGTCGGACTCTAAGCCGGCAAAGCATCTGCCGAGTTCGTCGATTGTTCTCCTGTATTCTGCCATTGTGGGACTTTTCGTGTCCCAGCATCCATCATGTTGCTGTACAGCAAGATCCGAGTCGCCATAGTAGAGGATGTGTTTCATTCCCAACTCCTTAACCATATGAAGGCCATGGAGGAGAGCCTCATACTCTGCTACGTTCTTGGTAGCGTTGAAGTGAATTCGAAGGACATAACTGAGCGTGTCACCTTTAGGCGACTTTAGCACTACTCCAGCACCCGAGCCTTCCTTCATCTTTGAACCATCAAAGTGCTTTATCCAGTATTGAGAATCCGGCAGAGGTGTGCTCTCCATTGCCTCTGTCCAGTCTACAATAAAGTCGACTAGAACTTGAGATTTGATGGCGGTTATCGGCTTGTACTGGATGCCGAAAGCTGCTAACTCAATGCCCCATTTGGCGACTCGGCCCGTTGCATCGGCATTGTTGATAATATCCTTCAATGGAGCTTTGCTGACCACCATGATTGTGTGATCATGGAAGTAGTGCCGTAGCTTTCTGGCGGCAAATAATACACCATAGGCTAACTTCTGGTAGTGAGGGTAGCGCTACTTCGAATCTGAGAATACCTCGCTAATGAAATAGACAGGGCGCTGATACGGCCATTGCTTCCCTTCCTCTAGGCGTTCAACTACAATTATGGCACTTATCACGAAATTCGTGGCCGACATGTAGAGCAGAAGCGGCACTTTTTCCTTCGGAGCTGCAAAGATTGGAGCATGTGTCAATGTGTACTTTAGCTGTGCCAAAGCTGCCTCTGCTTCCTCTGTCCAAACAAAATTTTCCAACTTTTTGAGGAGCTTGTATAATGGCAATGCTTTGTCACCAAGCTGGCTAATGAATCAGCTTACAGCCGCGGCGAAACCCGTAAGCCACTGTATGTCCTTTAGACAAGTCGGCCTCTCGATGTTCTGAATCACCTTTATCTTTTCCGGGCTAACTTCAATTCCTCTTTGAGAAACAATGAAGCCTAGAAGCTTGCCTACGGGAACTCCGAAGACGCACTTTGCCGGATTAAGTTTCATCTGGTACTCCCTTAGATTTGCAAAGGTTTCCGACAGATCGGCGATTAGATACTCTATTCTCCTTGGGTCAGACTATTCCAAAGAATCGACATGACTGCTATGTCGTCGACATAGACATGAACATTGCGGCCAATTTGTTTGTCCAAACACCACTGCATACAACTTTGGTAAGTAGCATCGGTGTTCTTTAAGCCGAAAGGCATTGTGACATAGCAGTAATTGCCATATGGTGTGGTGAAGGACGTCTTGTTTTGATCTGACTCCTTCATCTTAATCTGATGGTAACCCGAATAAGTGTCCAGAAAACATAGCATCTCGGAGCCGGCAGTTGAATCAATGACCTGATCGATACGTGGTAAGGCGAACGGATCGTTAGGACAGGCTTTATTCAAGCCAGTGAAATCAATGCACATACGTAGCTCGGAGGTGTTTTCTTTGGGACAAGCACGGGATTTGCCAACCAATCAGTGTGGACAACATCACGGATAAACTTGGCGGCAGTGAGCCTTAGGATCTCCTTTCCAACTGCCTTGCGCTTCTCAGTTCCGAGCCGTCGGAGGCCTTGTTTGACCGGCTTAGCGTCCTTATTGTCTTTTAAGGAGTGCTCGGCAAGTTTCCTCGGGACACCTGGCATGTCAGATGGTGACCAAGCAAAGATATCCCAGTTCTAACGGAGAAACTTGACGAGCTCGCCTTCCTATTTGTCGTCGAGGACGGCACCAATGATAGCCTCCTTTGTCGGATCATCTTTTGAGAGCTTGGTTTTCTTGGTGTCATCCTTCAGTTTGAGGCTCGAGTCGACTTTAGAGGACGGCTTTTCGGTTGCCGGCATCTCATTAGGAATCATTGTCTTCTTGAGATCCTCTAATTCTTCCTTGCAGATTTCTTCTTCAGCATGGACGACATTGGCGGCTTCACACTCCTTTGCTTTCTTGAAGTCTCCCTTGACTGTGATGATCCTATTGGGTCCCGGCATTTTCAGCTTGCTATAGATGTAGCAGGGCCAAGCCATGAATTTTGCGAAAGCCAAACGTCCAAAGATTGCATGGTATGCGCTTTTAAAAGGAACCACCTTTAAAGAGACGTCTTCTATCCGGAAATTATCCGTGCCGCCGAAGGTGACCTTCAGGGTGATCCTTCCCATTTAGGAGGCTTGTCTTCCCGGCACAATCACATGAAACTTCACATTGCTGTGGCTGAGTTGTGACTCGGATAGACGCATTCTTTTTAATGTTGCGGCGTAGAGTATGTTGATTCTACTTCCTCCGTCCATGAGCACCTTTGTCAACTTGTATTTGTCGACTATAGGGCTAATGACGAAAGCGTAGGTGCGCGTTGAAGGAATTCTGTCCGGGTGATCGCTGCGATCCCATGTGATGGGGCTGTCGGACCAATCCAAATACTAAGGAACTGCAGGTACCGTAGCATTGAGTTCTCGCCAAGCCGCCTTTTCCTTTCGAGAGGAATCTGTTGCCAGATTGACGATGAGACTTTCGGCATGCTTAGGGAATTTGCTGCCTTTTCCCTCTTTGGAGGCCGCGTCATCCGAGTATGTAGCCGCGTCTTCCTTCTCTTTGTCGTCCTTCCTAGATTTGCGCTTGTTCCTTGACTTGCTGGCTTTGGGGTCCTTGGCGATGTCCCGATTGATGTGAAATTGCTGGATCGTGTGGGAGCTCATCCCGTCCGGCCTCAGATGATGAACATAGGGGTTGTGCTTGATGTAGTCGTACTTCACCGTTGGCAGTCGGGCTGTCGGTTAATTGCCGGCTTTTTGTCCTGCCACTTGCTATTGCTTGGGCCACCCTTACCAAAGGTGGCAGCAACCTCGTGAGAAGGGCGGGCTTGGTCTTCAACCTTCTTTTTCCTGGACTCGCGCCGGCAGGTTTCACCGTCTTCCCTGTTGTCATCGTCAGCAGCGGCATACTTGTTTGCACAAGCTAGTAAGCCACCCAAAGTTTCCGACTCATCGCTGTAAATCATGAAGCAGAAGGTCGTCCCCTTCCTCAGAGATTGCTTGAAGGCATGAATCGCCTGAGTTTCTGAGACGCCCTCGCAAGCATTTTTGAACTCGCTCCATCATGAAACAAATTCATGGCTAGACTCGTTCTTTTGCTGCATACACCGCTGTAAGTCGAAAATCGACTTGGGGCATTTATACGTGTCCTGGAAGTGCTGAATAAAGACGCGCTTCATGTCACTCCAAGTATGAACTGTCTTTTCTGGCAAACCTTCAATCCACATGCGTGCCGTCCTGGTTAACATTAGGGGCAAGAGCCACACTGCGGAGTCGGCGCTGCCTTGGTATATGTCGCAGGCACTGACGTAATCTGAGAGCCAAGTCTCAGGATTAGCCGTACCACTGTAATTCTCCACCATCTTTGTTACGTTCGACAAAGTTGGAGGTAGGATTTGCTCTCTGATTGTTCTGCTAAAACACTTGGGACCGAGGTATTGGACATTTCTGACCGACTTCCTCTCCTCGATTAGGCTTCGAACATCATTAGTTGATGGCGGCTTATCAACTGATTTTCCTCGCCATGGATCATCCCTGTGATGGCTTTGGCTCACCCGACTCGCGTTACGCGGAGGGCTTGGAGTCCTTTGCCGTCGTGGAGGGGGTATGTACTTGGAGGGGTTATCTCCCTCTTTACGCGATGGAGGCGGCGGTGGAGGTAGCATTTTATCTCTGTTATCCTCCCTTTGAGATGGTGTCGTCCTCTCCTTGCGAGGGTCCTCCTTTCGCTCCTGGCTTTGATGTCCTCCACGGATTTTACCAGCCTCACGATGGCGTGAAGAACCTGTCCGGGATTCCGCACCTCTAGGTGGCTGCTTGTCCTTCGGGTCCTTAGCGCCACCTTTTTTGTGGCTGCTTGAGCCGGCTGGATCATCGTCTGGGTCTGCAGGTGCAGCAGCCATTGGCTTCTTGGCCGTCGAGTTGCAAAGACGAGAGTCGTAAACTAGCCGTCCCGACTTGACTTGCGAGTCATTTTGCTGCTGTTGTGCAACCTCCAGTAGATAAGCCGAATATTTGAGGCGAGCGTCACGGTCCAATGATTTGTCGAACATGACTTCCTGGGCCGCCTCCATGTTTTTGGCTGGGGTGTTGAAGTAACACAAATTAGTCACCGGGTCACGTTGGTGGTGGTACTTTCTCCAGACTGAATTAACATGGCCGGCTTCCCACTTGCTACGGAAATCCAACCTCTTGTGCAGATTCTTGTCGCGAGCCGGACGGAAAACATCGTCGGCCCCCTTTTCTCTCTGCTTTCGGATGAACTCCGTTTCCTTGTTTGTGAGCTCAACTGTAACATCCCAAATTTTCAAAAAAGGCATAAGCATGCATTCATTCATAAGCATCATGTTTTATTGCATTTAGAATCATGCTTTGAACCTTTAAATCAAAATTTTGGTTTAATTATTTCTGGTTTGACATAATAGGGTGCTAAGCAACCCTTGTCATTAAACCTATTATTTTATTTTATTTTGTCGGAAAACTATGTGCCAAAGTGTTCTGCGTGGAACAAACTCTCCAAAAGGTTTTTATTCAAAATTTTCTGATTTTTTTTACTCTACTTTGAAAGTATTTGGAAAAACAGAAATAGAAAAGAAAAGAAAGGAACAAAAAAAGGGGAACCGGCCGTTCCGGCCGAGCCGGCCCAACCGCGGCCCAACTCTCCCCGCACCCCGCAGCCCAGCTCACCCCTCTCTCTTCTCTCTCCCCCTCGCTGACCAATGGACCCCGCATGTCATCGTGACGTCACGCTGACATCACCCGTCCCCTCCTCTCCATCGTGTTCTTCTGACGGGGGAACCGCTGACGGCTTGACTTGATTGCGGCTGTTTCTCCCTCGCCATCAACACGGAGACCCCGCCTACTTAAGCCTCTCCCTTTCCTCTCTCACCTCCCCCCGATACCCTAGCCGGCCCGCCGCCAGGCTGCTCAAATCGGAGCACGCAACGCTGCCATCCGCCGCCGGTATTTCTTCAACTCCGGCCAGTTCCGGTGACTGCCCACCCCCTCCTTTCACCCCCACCTACTGTATCCTTCACCGCGCACTGTTTTGACACCGTTTGGTGTTTTTTTGCTCGCCAGATCGACGGATCCGTCCACCGCCGCCTCGGACCACCGCCGCCCGCAACTCCGGCGAACAATTTCGGGAAGAAGAAGAGGAGCCGAAGCTTAGGACCGCCACCAATCTCGCCTCGCTGCCCCGGTCATCTAGGTAGGACGCGTTCATCCCCAGCCGCCGTTGAACATCGGGAACGCGTGTTGCCGCCGCGCCACTGCCGTCCGTCGCCCACCTCCGGTGACCTTGCACCGCCGGGGTGGATGCTTCTGTTGTGGTCCGTTGGATCTCGATCCAACAGCCTCTTTCTTTTTCCTATACCGAATCCGTATTGGCCAATAGGATAGGGCCATGTGGCCACTGAGTCTGCGCCCAGTTAGCAAGCCCAGTCAGCCCGGCTGTGTTGTAAATTCTAGAAATTGAATAAAATGCCAGAATTTTAGTGCAATCTTGTAAAATTCATATCTTGAGTTCCGTTTATCCAAAAATTGCAAACTTTATATCAAAATGCTTGGAAAATATTTTCTATCCAGTGGACTATTCAAATTGCACATTTGCATCGTGCATTTAAATTATTTTTACAGAATCATAAAATAAGGTATTTTAGCCTATGACTTATTTTTCTAAATTATTAAACACTGTAAAATTTGTGATCATGATCATCATGCATATGTTAGACAACATAAACCTTAATATAATCCTATTTGTTGAATTTGTGGAGTGTTAGCTTGCATTTCATGCATTCATATTATTTTTGTATTGCCATTATATTGCTTGTTGTATTGATTTTGGTGCTTATTGTTTGAATAGATTGTGAGGAGTGCAGGACGTATTGTGAGTGCTGCGACAACCCGAACAACGATCAAGGCAAGTGCATACATAAATCCATGAAGTACCTACTATGTTTTTATAACTGCATTTGTAGACTATTTCAGTAGTATGCGTGATAGGGAGTACTTTATTATTATGCTATGCAAACTTGTTAGATCATATCCTGTTGACTAGGTACCTCCATTAATTTAGTAGAAATGCTTGCAGCAACTGTGAAAGTTTTGATGTAGTAAGTTAAGTGAAAATTCTACTAAATTAATGAACCACCTAGGTGGAATTAGATGGCTTCAGATGTTTAAAGTTGAGTGGCTGCTCAGGCCCATTTTTAGGGTGTGAATCTGAGTATGTGCACTTGTGGATGGCCACCCAGGGTTTTGAGATTCGAGGTCACTCCATGATTTAGTAAGCTGAGTGGACCTGACCGGACGAACAAGCAGATGTAGGGGGTGTAGGTGGGTATTGTTTGGACATGTGTATGGGAAAGCTCTTCTGAAAGATCTCGTCTTGAATCTCTCCTTTCTTTTTCACTAAATGAGTGATTAGGAAGTTTGGGTTAGTTGAGTCTAGTGGGGACAGTGTCACAAACTCTCGAGAGTAATAAAACTAAGATCTTAGCCGTGTCCCAGGTTATGGACAATTTTGAGTAACTAAGCAAGGTAGTTGTCGAAGAATCTCTTCATTCAAATTTCAGAATAAAATTGATGGGTAAACTCAGGTATATGAGACCTTGGATGCGTTACAAGGGAGTGTCTCATATTCTTTTTGAGAAAGAAATTGTTTTATAAAAATAGGACAAAATTTGCTTCACACAATATCCTTTAACCCTACCAGCCAAATAAGCATGTAGTGTTACTCTTGCCACTTTATAATCCACCATAGTATCAGTTGCCGGCATGTCACAAGGTTTTGACCCAAATTCCTTGGGCTGCAACGTTAATGTTGCAGGTTATTACGATGATGAGTGAGACGTCTCTTCGAGCTTGCAACCAACATGAACACCAGTGGCTCATGGAGATGATGGAGCTTTGTGCTTTTTATATTGCTGCATGTGAACTGAAATAAAATGTTGAACCATTTACTCTTTTAAAGGTAGCCTTCGGCTATGCAAAGTTGTAATGGATTATTTTACTTCTGGATCAATCGTACCGCGTTGTAATAATTATTGACATTGATGCTTGGTATTACATCTTTTGTGAATTGCTATCCATACACGATCCAGGGAATAGCATATTTCACGACGTGTTCTTGCTTTTCTAAGCGAGGGCGCCACAAGATGGTATCAGAGCGTAATGTTGCCTGTAGGCTCGAAAACCATAGGATTGGATAGAAAAATTTAGGATCACTCCTTGTTTGTTAATTTTGAAATGCTTTTATTATTTGAAATTACATAAAGTTCTTTTACAGCGGGAGGGGCGTTTCTGCACCCGGGTGCACATGCACCTGGTATTTTCGAGCATTTTTTAAAAATAGTAAAACATTGCGAAAAAATCTGAAAAAAATTGGTGACATACATATATGCGTTTACCATACTCGTGCAAAATTTCGGAATGAAATGACAAATTATGTGCTCTGTATAAAAAGACAAATACAGTTGTCAGAATTAGATCTAAAAACACAAATTTGAAAACACAGATTTTGTCTTTTTTGCACAGAGCATAGAATTTGTCATTTCATTCCGAAATTTTGCACGATTGTTAAAAACTCATATGTGTGTGTCACCAATGTTTTTCAGATTTTTCGTAATGTTTACTATTTTTAAGAAATGCTCGAAAATAACAGGTGCATGTGAGCTCGGGTGCACAAGTGAATTTCCGTTTTATAACATCCTATTTATTTTGTCTTGTAAATTCTTACCATGTTCATTTGAATCTCATATTTCTTTTCTCTTCAAAATTTTAGATGGGAGAGTACACCAAGACGGCCTATGTTGGAGTGGTTTCCGAGTATGCCTTTGGGAGGCAACTGTTTGAGTTCGCAGGGTGTAACATCCCCAACTTGGTACTGAAAAATATGAAGAATTTTTCCACTTTTTGCATCCTTGTTTGCATCATGGCATGCATATGAAATTGTCATTCCTAACTAACCACATATGCAAGCAACAAAATTGGGAAGCAAAACTTCCCAAACATCCAAACCAATGCAAATGCTCAACTTAACAAACCAAATCCTTTTTGGACTTCCAAATGGTTTAGGAAGTTCCAAGTTTACCTTTTAAAAAAAAATCTCAATTTCCAAATAATTGTCAAATAAGAAATGGACATGAGAGTTCAAATTGGTTTAATTCAATTCCTATTTTTGAAACCAAGTTAAACATTCCAAAAATTCAAACTAAAATCATGGGGATCTTCAATGTTATTGGGAGAGCCTCCACGAATATTTCCATTATTTTTGGAAATGTTTAAGTGCTTCAATTAATTACATTTCGGAAATTGTCAAAAATACTTTAATTGAAAGCTATGAACAAGTGTTGCCCAAAACATTATATTTTTGTCTCACCAATTTTTGTGGACCAACTATAGGTCAAGTGGAGCCCAGATGATTTTTTGTGGATTTTATAAAAATGTTTAAATGCCCTAATTAAATCCGTAAAAAGTGCCTCTGGACCTTTTTGCAATTTATTTAAAAGTGGTCAGGGGGTTTTTCGCGAATTTTCTTTCCCTCTCTCCTCCACAGTGGCCGACGGCACTGGCGCGATGCCGCCGGCCATGCCGCCCTGCCGCGTACGCGGCCGTTGCTCCACCTGCTCCCCTGGATGACAAGGGGCCCTCCTCGACGCTCACCTGCCCCGCATCTCTCTCTCTCCCTCCCCTTTTCACGCATCGAGCCACCTCCAGCTCCCGCATCGACAACCACGGGGACGCTACCGTCGCCGTGAAATCGTCGCCCTTCTGAGCCTCCTCGACGCGAGCCGACGCCACCCCCTCCTCCGCCGCATCCTCCTCGTCCTCCCAGGCCAAGGAATCGAGCCGGGGACTCCTGGTACCGACGCCCACGTCCTCGACGTACCTCCGCCTCGGCCTCGCTCCGCCGGCCGATTCCGGCGTCCTCGACCCTCCCCGCCGTCGTCGACCACGGTCTCGTCCTCACGGTGAGCACTGCGCTCTTTAGGCCTTTCTCCCTCGCGCCCCTCTTCCCTTTCTCCCGCCACCGATATTTGGTCGCCGGTGACGTCACCGCCCGTCACCACCTGCGCCGCGCGCCCGACCTGGCCGAGCTTGGGGCGGCCTGAGGCCAGAGGCCTCGGGCTGGTGCCCGGCCTGCGCGCCCGGCCTGGGCCGGAAGCTTCGGCCTCCCTCCCGGCGTCGGCCCCAGCTTGGGCCGGCCAAAGGCCAGAACCCTCGGGTCCCTGCCCGGCCTATGGCCTGGCCTGGCCGGCTGGAGGCCGGCCCGTCTGAGAGTTTTGGTTTTCCTTTTTAAATCAAAATAAAGTTGAATAATTCATATCTCTTTAACTATTTATTCAAAAATAGCAAATCAAATTTCAAAATGTTCAGGAAAATAAACTCTACCAATTGGAATCATTGTAACTTTCTTTTGGATTTATATTCTTTTGGTTATTTAAGAATTCCTAAAATGGGTTAAATAATACCCAAATTGGGAAAAATCATAACTTATTAAATATTGGTCCAAAAATTATGAATAAGATATCAATGTGATCAAAACTAAAAAATGCAATCAAACCATGCTAATCTTACATCATGATCACAAATATTTATTTGATGTTATTCATAATTGGTTTAAAGGAATTAAATTCAATGAATTATTTAATTCACTATTTATTCATTGGTGCTCCGAAAATGACAAATGAGGTACCAAAATGATCGGAAGAACAAACCCTATCCCTTCATGTCATGTTCATGCATATTTGAGCCACTTCTCTAATAATTTAATAATTTATAAAGAATGTGGTCACTAAGATAAATATGGGGTTGTTTCCAAATAATTGCACTAATTATTTGGCTCCCCATTTAATTTTGCTAGTTAATTTATATAATGGTATCTTTGCATCAATTGGACATCTCATCATGTGATTGAGCATTGCACCTTGTGTTTGTGTGATTTATTTGTTCTTTTGTATTATTTTTGGGTATCGATAGATTCCGGAATTGAGGTCACCCCTACCTGCCTCGACAAGCCGTACTACACGCCCCGGCAGCAAGGCAAGAGATAACCTAACCTTCTTGGCATCTAGCATCCTATGTTTTATCAACTTATTTTATCCACCATAATATTGCATGCGGTTCAAATGTCATTTTTGATCAAGCCATAGAGTATCCTATGAATGCATGTTTTTCCCCGAGCCAATCACATGTATCCCTACCTATGAACCTTAGTGTTGATGTGTTGGCCCGAGAAAAGGATATAATTATTGTATTTTATATGCTTAGCTATGCTTAGTCATGCTTAGTCAAATGCTAGCAATGTCCGTTGTTTAATTCCATAATTGTTGGTGTTGATGGAATGTTTCGGACACAGTGAATATGTGGGGTGCTTAATTAAAATGCTAAGAAGGCTTGGGTGAGTTGCCATCGGGGATGGTGTTTTTGCCTCACTCTTTCCCCTAGGTGCGAGTTCTTTACCTCTTGAACCAAGACTGAGCGTGCTTCCAAAGGTGGGGACATATGGAATCCCCTTTAACCAAATAACTTGTGCGGGCGTATCCAAGGGTCCTCTAGTTCGGATTTCCATTTGCGTGTGAGTGTGTGGGTGGAAAAAGGAATGATGAGGACGGTGGTGTTAGGACGTGGCGATGGGGCAGGGTGCTGAAATAGTCACTGAACCTGTCCTGTGGCCACAGATGACTCTTGGATAGTCTCACGCGAGGTAAAGGTTTAACCGCGCCCACTCGCCGGCCTTCCCCGGAAGAGGGCCAATCAGGTGAGCCGGACGGTACCGATGGGTAAATTAGTACACCCCTGCAGGGTTTAATCTTTTGAAAAACCGTGTCTGCGGTTATGGACGACTTGGGAATAGACGATAAGATCATAGAGAACCTTAACCTAATTGATATGGCAGCTAAAGGTTGCATAATCAACGTGTGATAAAGGTTCATTTCCTTGAGGGTGATTCGAGGGGGTTCCTTGGTGGAGATGAGTGGGTTTGGCTACAAGTTGGTTCCACGAGAACCGAAGATGAAAAGTTTACTCTCTTACCCCCTTTATAAAAACTATTCTGAGTAGACGAATGCCATGTGTCAATTATGTTTCGGTTTATGAAAATTAGCTTTATGCAAAAGAAATACATATATAGCTTTAGAGCCTCCGTCAGCATTGGGCCTATATCGCCCTACTAAACTTGCGAGTACATCGTACTCAGTCTCTCTTTGCTGCCTTTATATTTGTATTTCAGAGGAGGACGATACCGAGCAACTCGGTGGGTTCTTCGTGGACATCGACTAGTAGTCCGGGGTTCCCAGGTGGCAGCTTGGGACCATGGAACAAGCTGGCTGGGATCTTTTATCTGTAGGCCTCTTAGGCCATATATTTGCTTCTTATTGTTAGACAACACTACCCAATTCCGCTTGATGTATTGTTGGATCTGTGATCCTTTTGTGTGTAATATTTGTATCTTCTCATATATGAGTTTCTATATGTTTTTGTGTCGTAGAGTCTACAAGGTGCCAGTTGTTCCACAAGTCTCGGTCTCTTTACTATACGTGATAGCGATGTCTGAGCTTATGGCATATCGAGGTGTTGTGTGCCGATGATCCATTCCGAGCACACCTGCCAATGAGTTTTGGCCTGGGATTGTGTAGCATGACCAGTTGCACAACGCTTCACTATATAGTTCTGGGGTCGGGGCGCTACAAGTTGGTATCAGAGCAGGACTGCCTGTAGGAAACCCTTTCTATTGGTCGATGTCGAGTCTAGTTGAAAATTATTTATAACCTAAAAATGAGTTGTGAAAACCTTCGTAGGATTCTTTTACTCCTCATCCAACTCGCTCTACTCTGATTCTTACCTCTATTTTTTTTATGCTTGGTGTCGATGCTTAGGTTCTCGGGGTTTGGCTACCGTCTAGAGTCGTCTCGAGTCCGTTGTATCCGTTTGTTATCGCCGCGATGACGTGATGTCACCGTGGTTGCCTAAATCTGTCTTAGTGTTTGTCATCTTCAATATCCATATCAGGAAGCACCCTAATGATCTATCCTAACTGTCGAAGGTGTTTACTAACTATGTCATTGTTCCAATTCTTCAGAATGGCTCCTACCCGTCGTGGGGAATCAAGCAATCTTGATGCACCGCCGCCACCCTCAATGGCAGAGGTCCTGATGGCCATTGAGCAAAACCGGCTACGAAATGAGCGTCTGCTCAAGCAGCTGGCACTACTAGGAAACTAGCTATAGGTGGATGGTCTTTTTGTGGCGCACCAAAGCTGCCGTGCGCCACTACTAATATTCTGTGGCGCATCATTTGGGATGCGCCACAGAAAGATGAAGTTTCCTGTGGCGCATTCCTGTCCAGTGCGCCACTAAATTGGCACTTTCTGTGGCGCATTTGTTCCCATGCGCCACATAAAACATGTGGGCCCCACCACCAACGGCGGGATGGCATCCTACCACACCATTTCTGTGGCGCATGAAGTTTGATGCGCCACAAAAAGTTGCATTTGAGTGGCGCATCTGGAAGTATGCGCCACAGAATATTGTGTGGGCCCGGCACCAATGATTGGGGGGAGGTGTTTCTGTGGCGCATGGGGAAGGATGCGCCACAGAAATATGCATTTCTGTGGCGCATGTGGCTCCATGCGCCACAGAATGTCTTTCTAGATATACAAAAAGGGGCAGCCTCCCACCCACCACCCCCATTGTCTTCTTCTTCCCCTCTCCTCCCACCTAGAGCAGCTCGTGTTCCTCCTCCCTCCCACCCCATTTTGCTCATACTTTTCTCCATTCTTTGTAGTTAAACCTACTTTATTTGATAGGTACTTGGTGAGGGGGGCCGGGGGAGGCTCCATATATACTCTACTCCTCTCCCAAATACATCTCTTTTTCTCTCCAACACCGCACACTCTCTCTCATCGATCACGGTCACGTCTCGGTGACAAATCTACTAGGTGAGTATAGTTGGATGGACATGCATATGCATGTTTTGTGTGGCCGGCACAAAACATGCATATGAAGGGGCGGTTTGCACGATGGCGAGACGTTTGTTTGTTGTGCTCCGACCATCGTGTCGTGGAGATGTGGATATTTTTGTGAAATGCTTGCAGGTACCCCGAGAGGCCCTTGAGATTGCCGGAACGTCGATTAACTTCCGTTCCGGCGAATTCGGGTACTCCATACGTCCCTTTTTTAGCAAAGGTCATGCCGAAATTTTTAAAAATGTCGGCACGACCTTTGCTGAAAAAAAAGGGACATATGTGTGTGTGTGTGTGTGCGCGTGTGCATGTTGCGGTTTTACTTAACATACTCTCGTTTCTTATTTCTGCTTTATCTATATATAGCAACCATGGTCATCAAGATGAGCTCCAGTCAAATCGGTAGATACAAGGAAGAAGCAAAGGCGGACATGATTCGGTGCAACAGGCACCAGATTAGATGTCCGTGTCGAACATGCAAACTCGTGAGCTGGATCGACCCTGATTCTGGACAATTGGAGGAACACCTGCTCAGGCGCAGTTTCTGGATAGGCTTCAACAAGGCGCCAACAGCAAATGGTGCGCATGAAAACGAGGGCGGGCGAGAAGATGAAGAGTCTCCCGGACATGGTTATTATGACGAAGGAGATGCAGGCGGACAAGATCATCATGACGAAGGAGATGCCGGCGGACATGGTCATGATGAAGGAGTAGATGGTGGTGGAGAAGACGCGGACACGCAGACCTCGCTAACTTCGGCCTTGTAGGACCCTCATGTTCAAGAACTCCTACTCAAGGAGACAAGCGACGCCAGAGGTGCAGCCAGAGAGAAAGCCAAGCTGGAGCAAATGAAGAAAGACGTGATGACTCCGTTGTATCGTGATTGCCGGCCCCAGCATACGCGCTTGCATGTAACGCTTGATGCTCTACAGATGAACGAGGAAAACAGATGGACCGACGTCAGCTTTAGTAAGCACCTAAAATTCTGGTACGATCGTCTTCCCGAAGGGAACACATTGCCAAGTAGTATCGAGGAGGCCAAGAAAGTCGTGTGCTCTCTTGACCTACCGTATGAGAGATACCATGCCTGCATCAATGATTGCGCAATTTATCGGGGCGTGTACAAGGACAGAACCACATGTCCGGTGTGCGGCCAGGGATGGTACAAGAGTGGGAACAAGAATGTTCCTCGAAAAGTGGTATGGTATTTTCCTCTCATTCCCCGTCTGCAGCGGTATTTCGTGGACCCTAAGGAAGCAAAGCTCATGCAATGGCACGCGAAAAGGGAGAAACCCAAAGAAGATCCGGATAAGGGCGTGATCCTGACACACCCTTCAGACGCTTGCCAGTGGGAAGCATTGGACATGGCCTTCGAACATTTCGGGCGCAACGCAAGGAACGTCAGGCTGGGTATGAGCACCGATGGACTCAATCCGTTCGGCAACCAGAGTAGCACGCATAGCACCTGGCCCGTGTTTGTATGGCCTTACAACCTTCCCCCGTGGCTGTGCACGAAGCAAAAGTACATACACATGAGTATTCTCATTCAGGGGCCGAAACAACCTGGTACCGACATACATCTATATCTCGCGCTATTGAAAGAGGAGTTAGCCAGGTTGTGGGAGACGCCAGTCCGTACGTGGGACGCCTACACTGGAGATTATTTCGATATGAGAGCCGCGTTGCTCACGACAGTGCAGGACTATCCTGGTTGCTCATATGTATCAGCACAGGTAGGCCATGGATTCTGCGCATGTGTCAGGTGCATGGATAAGACCCCGCATCTCCAGCTACCAAGGGATCCCGGGTCTTCGAAAACCGTGTTCCCAGGGGCTCGAAGGTGGCTTCACATGGATCACCCGTGGAGGAAACGCGGTGATTTGTTCAATGGTAAAGAAGAGCTCGAAAGAGCCCCGTGCCCGAGGAGCGGTGAAGAAATCGAGGAGCTTTTGAAAAATTGGGAGGAGTGCCCTGCGCCGGGAAAGAAGCGATCGAGGGTAGACCCCCTGCTGGGTGTATGGAAAGCGAGGTCTGTTTTCCACGACTTGGAGTACTGGAAGGTACTCCACACGCCCCATAGCCCCGATGTAATGCACATTACCAAGAACGTTACCGACAGTCTGCTTGGCACTCTTTGCAACATGTCCGATAGGACCAAGGATGGGATGAAAGCAAGATACGATCTGAAATGGCTTGGCATAAGGAAAGATCTTTAGGCACCCGATAGTGATGACGATGATAATGATGATGTTCAGACGGAAGGGAATGAAGGTCGCCGCAAAAGGGTAAAGAAGAACGTGGTGGTGCTTCCCGCTGCCTGCTTCACTGTGAGTCCGGAGGAGCTCGAGAAGTTTTGTAGGTGCCTCCTAGGAGTCAAATTTCCTCACGGTTACGCGGGGAAGATAAGCAGATATCTCGACGCAACGAAGAAGAGGTTCAGCGGGATGAAATCTCACGACTGTCACGTGCTGATGATGCAGATACTCCCCGTTGCAATCCGGGGGCTAATGGACGAGCATGTCCGTGATACGCTGCTTGGCCTTTGCAACTTTATCGACGTCATCAACAGGAAGTCGATTGGCGTGAGGCAGCTCCACAGGCTACAGGAAGAAATCGTGGTGATATTATGCGAGCTCGAGATTTACTTCCCGCCCGCATTCTTTGATATCTGCGTGCATCTCCTTCTCCATGTCGTTGATGACATCAGGCAGCTCGGCCCGACGTTCCTGCACTACATGATGCCGTTCAAAAGGTAGAACGGTGTCATGAAACGATACGTCCGCAACAGGTCCCATCCAGACGCAAGCATGGCCAAGGGCTTCCTGACCTACGAGTGCATCTCTTTCTGCCAGAATTATCTAAGCACCGAGAACCAGGATGTTGGTCTGCCAATCAGGACGCACCTCGGCAGGCTCGAGGGATTTGGTCACCGCGAGGGCTACCGCTCACTCCATGTCCACATTCATGGTCGACAAGACGACTTCAACAGGGCTCACCGGGTCACGCTACAACACTTACAATTGATCGAACCTTGGGTGGAAGAGCACAAAAGCTTAATCGAGCAGAATTATATCGACCTGAGCCGACCGAGGAAGAAGGGAGACGTAACCAGAGAGCACAACTCCAGCTTCACGCGTTGGTTCAAGAAAAGGCAACTAGTTCAAGCAAAGAGCATACCGCCAGCTACGGAAGATGAAAAACTCATATTCTCCTTATCACAGGGCCCCGGGCACAACGTAAAGACCTATCAGACGTACGACATCAGCGGTTACAGATTCTGCACCGAGGAAAAGGACAGGAATAGCGAATATCAAAACTCAGGAGTAACTATGCTATCCTACGGCGATGACGAGGCTACTGTGAAGGAAAGATTCTTCGGAAGGATCGAAGAGATATGGGAGCTCAACTACTGTGGACAGTTGGTGCCAATGTTTCGTGTGAGATGGGCCAAGGACATCGTCAAAGAAGACCGGTATTTCACCACCATGGTAATACCCGATGCCAAATCGAAGAACGCCTCCACGAAAAATGAGCCATGGGTACTCGCTAGCCAAGTCGAGCAATGCTTCTTCATTACCGACCCGTCAAAGCCTAGCCGTGTTGTCGTGAGGAGGGGCAAGAGGAGCATCATCGGAATGGAAGGAGACGCCAACGAGGAAGACTTGGACAAGAACGGCGATCCGAAGATCGAGGAGGCATTTGACAAGTACTTCGACATGCCTACTACTAGCAAAGAAAGACGGAAGACCTCCCTACCTACTAAAGGTTGTCCGTTCACGCGAAGAAATCTCAAGGTGCCCGGCCTAAAGTATTCAACCGCGAAGAAGGGAAAGAAGAGAAGCTAGCTCGGAACCGAGACGAAGAAGACTTTTTGGTGTATTTAATTTGTGTGTGTGTGTGAGACAATGCAAGCATATTTATGTATTCAATGAATATGTATGAGAGACATTGTGTGTGAGACAATGCAAGAGCATATATATGTATTAAATGAATTGAATATGTATGAGACATTGTGTGTATTTTGTAACCAAAAATTAAAGAAATAAAAAGTGAGACAGCAGCCAGGATTTGAACTGTAGGCCAGGGAATTCTGTGGTGCACCAACTAGAAGATGCGCCACGGAATCTTGAATTTCTGTGGCGCACTACCTAGCAAATGCGCCACAGAATCTTACCTTTCTGTGGCGCACCAACTAGAAGATGCGCCACAGAATTCTCGGGCCTCCACTTACATGTGGGCCCTCCCCCGCGCTGCCCTTTCTTCCCCAAAATTTTCCTAAGGATTCCCGCGCGCGCTTAGCTCGACGAACCACCCTCGCCGCCGGCAACCTGACGTCACCCGCCGCCACCGGAGCCGCCCCTGTATCCCCGAGCCTCTCCTCGGCCGCCTCTCCCTCCCCTCCACCGGAGGACCCTGCATCCTCCCCGCGTGCTCCTCCCCTGCGGCCACCGGAGCTTGCCTCCCCGCTCCTCCCCTGCAACCCGACGCCATCGCCGCCACCGGAGCCGCCCCTGCCTCCCCGCTCCTCCCCTGCGGCTGCCTCTCCCTCTCCTCTTCCCCTCCACCCTGCCTCCCCGAGGTGCATGCTGCTCCTTCCATCCCTTCTCCCTCCCCTCCACACCTACACACAAGGTGTTTGGTCAAATGCCAAACCCAATTTTTTTACAAATTTTGTATGATTTGTTGTTGATTGCTTGGTGCAAGTAGTTGCTAATGCTTCTAGTTGGTAGTAGTGGTGTTAGGAAAATTTTGGAAACCAACAACATTTAAAATTTTGCTAAGTTAAATATGGTCACTGTTTAAACATGCCTACAAAAATGCCTTCAATTAAGGTTCTAGATGTATTCAAAAAAATATTTTTGAGCTTTATTATGAAGTAATAACATAGTACAAGAGATCCATGGAGGTACATTTTAAATAGGATCAAGATTTGATAATTTTGTAAGCCTCCAAAGTTGGTACTTTTAACTATTTTGAAGATGCATTTTTAGTTGCTGCTAGGTGCTTTTGGTCCATATCATTTTTGTTTGCTTTAGTCTTTTTCTTCAAATGCCGATGATTAAAATGAAGTGACACCATGTGATCCCGGGGATGGCGCTAGTGAGCCTTGTATATGCATGAATACACATCGTGCATCCTACTTGGCTCACTCGCACCATCCCTGGAACTTTTGTGTGTCCAATCTAAGTATGAGGCACACATCCAAATTACTTATAGTATTTTGTAAGCCTCCAAAGTTGGTACTTTTTAACTATTTTGAAGATGTATTTTTAGTTGCTGCTAGGTGCTTTTGCTGCTAGCTGCTTTTGTGAAATGTGTGTGCTAGATGCTAAATCATGGTTTGGTTAATTTATTGCAGCACCACAAGGAGCACCTCCACCACGCCGATCTCGGACCCGAGCCTCCCTTCCCTACCTGAGGTAGTTCCTCTCTCCCTCGATGTGGATGTGGATGTGGATGTGGTGATGTATGTGTTGAAGTGATGCTGTTGCCGGCCAGCGATGCCGGCCGGAAATCTGTTGATGTGTTGATGTGATGGATGCTGTTGCCGGCCAGCGATGCCGGCCATTATTTGTGAAATGCTTGTGCAGGTACCCCGAGAGGCCCTTGAGATTGCCGGAACGTCGATTAACTTCCGTTCCGGCAAATTCGGGTACTCCATATGTCCCTTTTTTAGCAAAGGTCATGCCGAAATTTTTCGTGAATTTTGTAATGACTTTGCTAAAAATATGACATATGGGGTATTGCGACTAATGCATGGGGCGGGGTATCTTAGTACTTAGTTAAGTGATTTTTTCCTTATATTTGGTGTACTAACTTCGACGTTTTTTTTTTCTTATAGGTGCGAACATGACTGACAATAATGAGGCCGGGGGTTCTCGAACATGAGGCGGGGAACCGATAGAGGAAAATAGTATGATTCAGACGGTCATCGCACAGGCAGTGACAAAGACGTTGACGTCGCTCTTTCCTACCGTCTGTGAGGGTGTCAGGGTATGGATTGAGGGAGGGAAAAAAGGGCCTCCCCCAATGATCAGCTTCGGCTCCAACAAGTACTCAATCAATGTGGCTACAGAAGATGCACCCCCAGCATCCCCAGAGGTAAAGAAGAAGAAGCACAGGAAGAGAAGTAAGCCAGCTCCTAAGACGACTATCCGGGGGTATGAAGACATGGTATCACCCCGTGCGGATGGCGTGACCCGAGTTCATGAAGCTGGTCAACCGATCCTGTCTCGGGAGCTGCTCCACCTTGTAGACGGATGCATGCTCTCTTTGCAAAATGCTATCTTGACGCTAGAGGGCAACCTTCTTAAAGAAGAGGATCCAAATTACCCAGTGTTCACTGTCAAGGTGCCAAAGTACTTGGCCGACTTCGTCCATGAAGCCCCCGCGGATTATTTCTTCATATCGTACGAGGACGTCTTCAAGCTGTTTCACTATAGACGGTTGGACTATAACTTGGTCCGCCTATACGCGCTCAACCAGGCGATGAGGATCAGGAGAGATAATACCCCGTACGTCAAGGTAGTGGATCCCTACTACATGCGTGACAGCCAGCTGGTGGAAGGATCAACGACACGGGCCATGGCCACGGAGTTCCTCCAGAGAATCATGCTGAACAACCAGGATAAGAACAGCCTTCTTCTGCCTTTCTTTTCCGAGTAAGTACACATCCGGTCGCCGATGTCGTATGTTATGCTTTCTTATAGATTTCTTCCATTGTTGATCCTTTCCAACATTCCGTGTCAATTGTGTTGAGCAGTGACGAGTACTGCGTACTCATCGTCCTAAGCCCGAGGTGGTCCGTTGCCACTTATTGTCGTGGTGGTGTCATGGCAGATGCCATTGGATGGCTTGAGTTGTGGGGCCGATGGACGCTGGAGGCACCCGGGGAGGGCTTGTGCGCACGAACACGCACACAAAGAACACAACGCACGCGGTTTACCCAGGTTCGGGGCTCTCGTGAGGAGATAACACCCCTACTCCTGCCTATCTGATCGATATATATGGACTACCAACGATTTACAAGCTTGCTCCTTGAGCTGTGAGGGAAGAACTGCACGATCTAAGCTTCTACCGAGTCTCGGTGGAACTCACTGGCTCTCTACTGGCTACGAGGGAAATGCTCAAGTGTTTACGCGTAAGGTAGGAACCATGCAAGCGTCTCCAGGCCTCCGTGCCGGTCATAGGAGCCTCTGGTGCTCCTTATAAAGGGAAGCCCAGGGCACATGTTAGGGCTGGCGTCAGTGCTGGCGTAGCCCACACTGTAGCCATGTCCGGTCCTCTGACTGCTTCCGTCACTGCGGCGTGGCGCGTCCATCTATCTCCTCCAGCGCACTGCTCCCTGGTACCGCTTCGGTCAGTGGCATGGAGGTCTATCACTCTGGTCAAGTGGCCTCGTCCCATCGTGCAAGTGGCTCGGCGCCCTGCCCCCTGATTGTAGGGACAAGACGCGAGCCTTGACCATGGCCCGAGTAAGCCTCCTTATCCGGCATAGGCATGCCAAATACCTGTAACTCGGTTTCGCCTTCCCTGCACACAAGAAGAACAGAGAAAGATCCGACATATAACTTGCATGGACCGACATATCAATATGTCGGTTAGTCTTGACCCGGTCAGCTCCAGGTAAGCCGATACAGTTATGTCGGTTTCAATGATCCGGTCAACTCCTAGTCAACCCTTATATCGGCATCTTGCCCATATCCGGGGGTTGCCCCCCGACATTAGTCCCCGAAGCTGGCGCGGTCCTGCAGCCTCGGATGAAGGGCCACGGCAGGTTTACCCGGAAACCAGCATCCTTAGTTGATCTCCGACATAACATATGCCGGCGAAATTCATATGTCGGAAAGCACTTTGTATCCCAACTTGATATCTCATCTTGCGTCGGATCGTTCCGACTTACGGGAAAAACCCCATGGCCCCTCCGATTCATCGGTTCACTACGTGGCAGAGCATCTCTGCTTGACGCCTCGGTCTCTGTGCACGGATGGACGTGCCACAGGCATGCGTGCCACCTGTGTGACGCCGGTCGTCTCGGCCGTTGTGCCCACGTAAGCACTTGAGTGCGCCCTTGACCACTCCGACGTGCGTCGCTTCGGGTCTCGCCCGATCGTGTGCGGCGCATTGAACCGTTGGCTCCCTGTGGCCCATCATGGGGCAGATCGTGCGGCGGTTAAGCCGCAGCGGGAATCGTGGCAAAGATCGTGGGGCCGTTAATCCCCGTCCGTTACGGGGATCGTGCGCAGAGAATCACGCGCCCACGATCTCCTCCGCCGTAAATAAATAGGGGAAGCGGGGCAATCTTTACCCCCCTCCGCATTCACTCTTCTCCTTCCTTGCCTCCTCGTTCTCCTCGCTCTCCAGTGCACGCAGCACCGCTCACGCCGCCGCCGCACGCCGACGCGCCACCGGAGACCAACGCCGTCACACGCCGACGCGCCGCCGGAGACCAACGCCGCCGACGCGCAGCCAGCAAGCTCTCGCCGCCGTACGCCGCAGTACACGGTAACTCCTCCTCTTCTCTCTGTTTCTTCTCCCTGTTCTTCATGTTTCTTCACCGCCGCGCCGCATCGCGCACCGCCGGTGACCTCGCCGCCGTGGTTGCGGTGTGCCGCCGGTGGATTAGCCGCCGTAGCATTTCCTTTCTTCCTCTTCGCTTCTCTTCTAGATCTAGAACTTGTTCGCATCTTCGCGTATTTTCTTCCCTTTTTCTTTCTGTTTTCACTACGGCATGCATCGCTCACCAACGGTGAACCGTTTCGCAGATCTCGGTGACCCTTCGTCGATATGTCGGACGACGCCGCCCTCGAGGTTATCGACTCGGTTGAAGAAAGCACAGTGGAGGGATCCACTCGGGCCTCCTGGGAAGGTTCCGACGTAGGAAGAGCCGAGATAGACTGGCTGATCCGGACACGCCGGATCCCGGCCGGGGTGGAGTGCCGAATGCCAGGCACCGAGACAGCGCCGAGTCTCAAGGAAGGCGAATATGTCGTCTTCGTCGCACACTTCGAGCGGGGATTTGGGTTACCCGCCAGCGCTTTCTTCCGAAATTTCCTCAACAGTTTCGGTCTCCAGCCTCATCATTTATCAGCAAATGCCATCACCACTTTATCTTCCTTCGTCTCCTTCACCGAGGGCTATCTCGGCCTCAAGGCCACCGTCCGCGCGTGGTCCAAGTATTTCTCCTTCCGGAAGCAGGTCATTCCGAATCCTGCTGACCCGGCCGCTCCCAAGATGATGACCCAGTGTGGGGCCGCCACCGTCACACCTCGGCGCGGCTCAATCTTCCCCCGGATCTACGGCTTGGAGTCATGCCGGAAATGGCAGCGCTCCTTCTTCTATGTCAAGAATTCGACCAGTGCCAATCTGATTAATTTGCCGAATTTCGTCATCGGCCCCCCTACGGCGCAACTCAATTGGGGGTACAATCCAACCGACAAAGAGATTGAGGTCAACCAGATCCACCAAATCGTGGAGCAACTCAGAGGAGAAGGGTTGACTGCTGACGACCTGTTGGCGACATTCATTAGCCGCCGGGTCTCGCCCCTTCAGCGCCGAGTCCACAAGATTTTCCACATGAGTGGCCCTCTTGATCCGACCCGGATAAGCACCGTCGAGCTGAACAAGGCCCAGATCTGGCAGCGGGTCAAGGCCATAGCCCGGACGAAGATGACGGAGGAGTGGGAGTGGGGCAAAGAACCTCACAGCCGTAGCAACCGTCCGCCCCAGGTAAGTAACTTGAATTGGCATATACCTTCCGCCGAAGTAAACTCTTATGTCGGTTCCCCTTTTACATTTGGCCTTAAACTTTCTCTGTTTCCACCATTGAGAGATTCGGGCGGCAACAGAAGGAGGACGGACCGGATCCCGCCTCCAAATGGGGTGCAGACCGGGTCGAAGCAGATTCGGAGGATCCGGATAACGAAGACAACATGCCGATCCCTGATGTCGGCTCAGTTCCTGCCATGGGTAAGGCTCGCGTCCGAGATTGGTCGGATGATGATGATGACGACTGTCGGATTCTAGAGGTATATGATCCTCTCCCTGTTGCGTTCTCTTACCCGGTGCCCTCGCCCCCAGCTGATGCGGACGACCAGGTGCTCGAGGTGGAGCCCCTCGCCGTGGGACCCAAGGGCGCAGTTCGGAAGCGCCCAGCAGCTGCGTCTGCCGGCGCTGGAACATCCGGCGCTTCTGGTCCCGTGAAGAAGAAACAACGAGTAAAGACCGTAGTGAAGCGCCACGAGCGCCCTGTCACTAAGGGGTAAGATTCCCTTTTGCCGGCATAAACCTTATATGCTTAACCGTATTTACTTTTCTCCCTCTGACAATACACTTTGTTGTTTTGCTTTGCAGCTCCGCTCCTCTGGAGATTCCAACCGGGCCCACTGACTCGGTTCCCCTCAGGACTCCGACGCCGCCTCGGCCGGACGACACAAGACTGCCGAGTCCGCCACGGACCAGCCCGACAGTGCCTCAAACGGTTCCGGGATCCGGAACTAGAGACACCAAGTCGGAGGCGACCGACATATCCATGAATCTCGGGGCCAGCTCGTCGGCCCCCAAAATAGAGAAGACTGCGGCTCCAGAAGACTCGGAACGTTCGAGTCAGCCGCAGCAAGAACAGCCACAGCCACAACAACAGCAAGAAACACCACCGCAGCAGCAAGAGATACCGCAGCCGCCGCAAGCAACACCTCAACCGCAGCCGCAGCCACAGCCACAACCTGCTCTGACACAGCCGCCACGGCCATCTCCTCCGAAGCAGCAGCAGCATCAGAAACCGAAGGCACCCGCGCCCGCTACGGCCGGGAAACCATCACCGAGGAAAACTGCGCCCGGCACGGCCGGAACAGCAGCAAACAAAGCTGCACCCACTGCAGCCGGGAAAGCATCCACTGCGACCGGGAAAGCTCCGGAGAAATTCACAGCCACCAAGGACCTGCCGCCTAACTCGGAGCGCCAAATCGTCCTCCAAGGGCCATCCGGAACGGCCACAGCAGTGACCAGCGCCCAGACCTCTGCAGTTAACTGGGGTTTGGTCCCTTGAAAACCGTGAGCGGGCAAAGTCTGGGCTCCCTTGAGAAAACCTTGAGCGGGCAAAGTCTGGGCTCCCTTGAGCATTACCACATGGACTGGAACGCTACCGACCTGAGCGAGGTGAGCTCGAGGTCACCAGCAGGCCAAATCGTCTCGGAACATCCGGCGGGGCCGAGTCTGGTGGCCCAAAAGATGGCCGCAGCCAAAACTGCCCTTCTCGCGGCCGACCAAGCAGCTGCGGTAAGTTGTGCCGAGTAGAGATAACTCGGTTTATTTTTCTTTAATGTAGATATCATCTATCCCCAGTCCCCGAGATTCGGGTCGAGTGACTAAGGCCCGGCCGAGTAAAGGTAACTCGGTTGAGTGAGGGTAACTCGGCCTGAATCTTCACCAATAAGACTAACTTCTTCTCTTTTCAGGCTTGCATGACCAAGCGCACACAACTGCACCGCAAGCTGCTGCTGGAACACAAGACGCTCTCCGACAAATATAAGCTACTACGCGTCAAGCTGGATCAAGTAGCTGACTCGGCACTCAAGGCCGAAGGATTAGAGAAGCGGATCTCGGAAATCGAGAGTAAGCCATATTTTGCCTTTCAACTTGCACTTGCATTAATCTTCACACTCTGACGTCCGCTACCTCGGCACAGCCGCACAGAAGGAGCGCGAGCTTGCGCACCAGGCCGAGCTGAAGAAAGGGCAGGAGGAGGTGTCCCGGCTGACGGCCGAACTCGAAAAAGCGCAGAGCCGA
The DNA here is from genome assembly GCA_012064385.1 of Puccinellia tenuiflora. Lineage (NCBI taxonomy): Eukaryota > Viridiplantae > Streptophyta > Magnoliopsida > Poales > Poaceae > Puccinellia > Puccinellia tenuiflora. Next base: position 44,239 of record QRDG01001936.1, read on the forward strand.
ACTGCCGAGCTCGAGAAGAGCGCTGCCGAGGAAAAGCAGCTCCGAGTCGAGGAGACTCGGAAACTCGAGGAGTCTCTTGAGGAATCCAAGTTACGGACAACCTCGGCTGAGAGCGAGCTCGGAGCTCTGAAGACCAAGATTGCGAAGTGGCTGGTGGACATCTCTAGCATCAACTCCGAGATGGACAGTAAGCCCCTTCCCCTTCTGCCTTTATTCACTCTATCACTTTTATTCTCCTGTAACTTATTTCGGCGTTAGCCATTCCCTACTCAGAACGCTTCCCCCACACCAAGGCTGCCGCGGACAAGAGCGCTGCAGCGCACCGACTCGAGAAAATCCTAGATGGCCCGATCTCGTCCGAGTGGGATATGGATGCTCACTCGGTGGCTCTGAAGGCATGCTTGGTACTGATGAGGGCTATCGGGATGAATCTTCTTACTTCTGCAATCCGGGCTTACAACGTTCTCTGGCCCGGGTGCGAGGCCCCTGCCATCGTCGATGAATTGGCCAAGTGCCTGATGAACTTCGAGGAAAGGCTCGATGACTGGCGATCATCTGCCGCCCGAGTTGGAGCGGATGAAGCGCTATCATATGTGCTATCCTGGTACGAGGAGCTGGACCTCGAGATGCTGAAGACAGTGCGGGACGGGTCCAGGTGGCCCTCCGATCCGGAACACATCCAGCGTCGCCAGGAGTTGGCTTACTCGCTCATCCAGTACGCCCCGGTGAACTCCTTTGTTGCTGGCGAGCGGGTTCCCCAACCCGAGGAGATCCCGGTTGAAGGAGAGAGCGAAGAAGAAGACGAAGAAGAGGCCGTCGACGAAGAAATCGAAGCCGACACTCCAACCGAGTCAGCCACCGGCACTGCTACCGAGTCTGCAGCTGAGGAAACCGCAACCGAGACTCCAGCCTCTCCTTCTGCACAAAAAACCTCGGATGCTGCTGCCTAAACTTTTCAGGAAAAACTCAACTCGTTAAATCCCCGGGATGCCGGGTGCAGATGTAATATATACCGTACACTTTTCATGGTTGGTATCTGGCATTTTATTTTGCATGTTTTAACAAGTTTAGCCGTATGTCGGATCACTTTGAACCGAGTCCCCGAGTTCAATTTCTTGTTTACTATACTCTTGCCATCTCTGCTCTTGCCTACCATTTCGGTGTTTTGGCAGTCGAGTCACAAAACGACCGTTGTACAGCATACAGTACTTTGAAACTTGGAAAAATAGCCAAGGCCATCCGACATAAGCTTATTATTTAGAAAAGGAAACCGAATCGCTCCTGGACCGAGTCCCCGAGTCGGTTTTCTTGTTACTGCTCCTGATATCGGTGTTTGGCAGTCGAGTCACAAGATCACGAGAACACAGCATACAATACTCGCCCACATGGTGACACAGTTTTTAGAGCCATCCGACACAAGCACATTACTTAGAAAAGGAAACCGAATCGCTCCTGGACCGAGTCCCCGAGTCGGTTTTCTTGTGTACTGCACCTGGTAACCTTTGCTCTTGCCTACCATTTTCGGTGTTTTGGCAGTCGAGTCACAAAATCACGAGAACACAGCATACAATACTCGCCCACATGGTGACACAGTTTTTAGAGCCATCCGACATAAGGAAATAAATACAAAGATAAACACAGATTTTTTCAACAAGGCAGTCCCCGAGTCTCGGGGTGCCGACATTTCATTTTTGGGTTTCGAGATACATACAGTGAGTCCTTAAGAGTAGAAAGGGCGGAGAAGAGCTACATTCCAAGGGCGTTTGGTCTCCTCTCCGGATCGGTCCATCCTGTTCTTCACCTGTTTCTGAGCATCTATAAGATAGTAGGCATCATTGTTCAAAGCTTTGCTCACGATAAATGGTCCCTCCCATGGGGGTGATAGCTTGTGCATCCCGGTGGTGCGCTGCACAAGCCTAAGCACGAGGTCTCCTTCTCGGAACTTGCGAGGATTCACCTTCCGACTGTGATAGCGTCGGAGATTTTGCTGATATATTGCTGACTTGGACAATGCCAACTCTCGTGCTTCTTCGAGCAAATCGACATCGTTTTCTCGGGCTTCTCTTGCCTCTTACTCGGTATATAAAGCAACTCTCGGTGAGTCATGCTCTATGTCGGTTGGCAGAACTGCCTCTGCTCCGTAGACCAGGAAGAATGGCGTATAGCCGGTAGAGCGATTCGGTGTAGTCCGTAGACTCCACAGTACTGTCGGGATCTCGTCCAGCCAACACCCCAGAGCACGTAATAGTGGCTCAATTAACCAGGGTTTTATGCCGGATAAGACAAGAGCATTTGATCTTTCCACTTGCCCATTCGACTGCGGATGCGCGACCGATGCCAAGTCTAGTCGGATTCTCTTTTCTTGGCAAAACCGAGCAAAGGCTCCCTCGGCGAAATTTGTGCCGTTATCAGTGATGATGCTATGTGGGTGCCCATATCTCAGGATAATATCCTTTAAGAATGACACAGCTATACGGCCATCACACTTTCTTATTGGTTTTACCTCGATCCATTTGGTGAACTTGTCCACCATCACCAATATGTGAGTCATGTTACCTCGGGCTGGTTTAAATGGTCCCACCATATCCAGACACCACACTGCGAATGGCCAAGTGATGGGAATGGTTTTGAGAGCTGATGCCGGCATATGAATCTTGTTTGCAAATCTCTGACATCCTTCACACTTGCGCACTATGTCCTCTGCCTGCTGCAGAGCACTCGGCCAGTAGAACCCATATCGGAATGCTTTAGCCACTATAGCTCGGGAAGAGGCGTGATGACCGCACTCTCCCTGATGGATATCTCGGAGAATCCTTTCTCCCTCTTCTGGTTCGACACAGCGCTGAAGCACAGTGGTTACGCTTCTCTTGTATAGCTCTCGGTTGATGATGGTGAATGACTTGGATCGTCTCTGTATCTGCCTGGCCGAGACCTCATTACTCGGTAAACTGCCATCCAACATAAATGTCATGATGGGTTGTGCCCATGTCGGTACCGGACGAGTTCCGAGTTCAGGCTCATCGACTTCCATGGCTTCAACCGACATAACGACACCCGACGTAGGCTGACGAGTCCCCGAGTCCTCCCAAAGGATTCCCGAGTTTCGCCAAGCGGCTTTCCAATTTTCCAACTCTGTTGTCGAGTCCAATAGAACACATGCGACATCCATGGAAGTCCCCGGGTCCTGCAGAGCAGTCCCCGGGTCCTGCGGAGCAGTCCCCGGGTCCTGCGGGGCAGTCCCCGGGTTTAGCGGCTTGCTCCCGACATCAACGTCCATCGGGACGACATTGGGTTCTGGATTACCCGGGATGAATATTGAGTCTGACTCGGGTGAAGGCTTAATTGATGGCTTGTGAAGATGCTCCAGAGACACTCCGGGCGGAATGGCCTGTCGGTATGATTCAATTTTGGACAGCATGTCTGCACTTTCATTTTCGGTTCGCCGGATGTGATTGAACTCGCAGCCATCAAAGAATCCCGAGATCTTTTGGACATGGAACCGGTATGCCGCCATGTTGGCATCCAGGGCATCCCAGTTGCCCGAGGTTTGCTGAATCACCAAATCCGAGTCACCATAGCAGATTATTCGGCGAATCCCGATTTCCTTGGCCACCTTGAGTCCGTGGATCAATGCCTCATACTCGGCTACATTGTTGGATGCCGCGAAATGAACTTGCAGCACATATTTCAACTGGTCTCGCTTTGGCGAGGTGAGAACCACGCCGGCACCCAGACCCTCTTTTACTTTGGACCCGTCAAAGTGCATTCTCCAGTAATTGGAGTCCGGCAGAGATGGTTCATACTGCATCTCGGCCCAATCGACAAAGAAATCCGCCACCGCTTGAGATTTGATGGTATCTCTCCTCGCGTATTGCAGCGCATATGCCGCCAACTCGATAGCCCACTTGGCTACTCGGCCACTTGCATCTCGGTTTCCGATGATTTCCGAAATAGGAGCCGCACTCACCACAGTTATTGGGTGCTCCTGGAAGTAATGCTTCAGTTTCTTGGCCGCCAGGTACACACCATAGGTCATTTTCTGGTAGTGTGGGTAATTTTGTTTCGAGGTGGAGAGCACCTCACTCAGGTAATACACCGGCCTCTGCACGGTGGTTCCCCCTTCTTCTCGTTCTACCACCACGACGACACTGACGACTCGGTTAGTGGCTGCAATGTAAAGCAACATGGGCTCTCTCGGTAATGGCGAAGCCAATATCGGCGCAGTGGCCAACATCTTTTTTAGCTCATGGAAGGCCGAGTCCGCTTGCGGGGTCCAGCTAAATCTATCAGACTTTTTCATTAGTTGGTACAAAGGTAGGGCCTTTTCTCCCAACCGACCTAGAAACCGACTCAGGGAAGCCAGGCAACCCGTAAACTTTTGGACATCTCGGAGGCATCTCGGTAACCTCATATTTTCTATTGCCCGGATCTTAGTCGGATTCACCTCTATACCTCGGCTCGACACGAGGAAACCGAGTAACTTGCCGACCGGCACACCGAATGTACACTTATCTGGATTAAGTTTTAATCGGAATTTCCGCAGGTTTGCGAATGTTTCTCTGAGATCATCTAACAGAGTATGTTTTTCTTTTGTTTTTATGACTATGTCATCGACATATACCTGCACATTTTTTCCTATCTGATCATGCAAACATTTCTGCATACAGCGCTGATAAGTAGCGTCGGCATTTCTCAAACCAAAACACGTGACACGATAGCAATAAGCCCCGTACGGGGTGATAAAAGCAGTCTTTATTTGATCATCCGGATTTAACGGGATCTGGTGAAAACCAGAGTAGGCATCCACAAAGGATAACAGCTGACATCCGGCCGTGAGTCAATCACCTGATCGATCCGGGGCAACGGGAAAGGATCTTTAGGACAAGCCTTGTTCAGGTGGGTGTAGTCGATACACATGCGCCAGACAATAGGCGCATCCGACTCTTCCTTCTTCTTCTCCACCAGGACCGGGTTAGCCAACCAGTCCGGGTATTTTACTTCCATGACGGAGTTTGATGCGAGTAACTTGGCTAACTCATCACCCACCGCCTTTCTTCTTTCTTCGGCGAGACGCCGAGTCGGTTGCTTCACGGGTCTGGCATCCGGCCTGACGTGTAATGAGTGCTCAGCCAACTCCCTCGGAACACCCGGCAGGTCCTGACTGGACCATGCAAAGATATCCCGATTCTCACGGAGGAAGTTGATGAGCTCGCTTTCCTATTTCTTGTCCAACCCGGCACCGATGATGACGGAGCGTTCCGGGTTAGCCTCGTCGATGCCGACTTTCTTTGATTCCTTCACCGCCTGGAAGGTTGCAGTTTGCTGCGGGTTAGCCACACTCGGCATACCGAGCTGAGATGCCTGGGCCAGAGCCACCACCTCATGGATTCTCCTTTTCTCGGCGGTGATCACCAGTGATTCGGCCAGGGATGACCCGGCTGAGGCGCACTCCATGGAACGCTTGTAGTCTCCCGAGATGGTGATGACACCATTTGGACCCGGAAGTTTCATCTTCAGATAAGCCACATGAGTGGACGTCATGAACTTGGCGAGTGCCGGCCTGCCGAGTAAGGTGTGATACGGGCTTTCGAGATCCACGACCTCGAACAGCAGACTCTCAGTCCGGCAGTTGCTTTTGTCGCCGAAGGCGACATCGACCCAAACCGTGCCCATGGGTGCATGTGAAACACCCGGCACGATGCCGTGGAAGGTGGTTCTGCTGGGCTGCATCATATTCTCGGTTATGCCGAGTTTGACCATGGTATCCCGGTACATGATGTTGATGCTGCTCCCGTTATCAACGAGGACCCGGGAAAACCTGACATTGATGCTGGGTCCGACGAATGTCGGATCCAACACTAGAGCATAACCCCCTGGGTTGGGCATGACCTTTGGATGGTCCCTGACGCTCCAGCTAATCTCATCCTCGGACCAGTACATGAATTTCGGCACCGCCGGCATAACGGCATTTACCTCCATCGCACGCCTGTGCTGACTCTGCTTGTCATTGGGTTCGGTCACAAAGACCATGTAACTCTGGTGGGGCTCTCGGTACTGATTTTGCCGGCTCGGGCCAGCGTTGTTGTCGGGGTAGTTGGAGTTGTTGTTGGTGTTGGCCATGTTGGCTACTTGGTTGACATCTTCAGGCCTTGCTTGGGCGTTCACCGGGATAGCGTTCACACCCGTGAGTGGTGCGGGTCGAGTCGCCGGACCTGTGTTCTCCCGCGGGCGCCTGTTCCGGCTGCAGTTCCGGTTCGAGTGCTGAGCCGGTCTGCTGGGGTGCTTGGTGTGGTAGCTGCAGGGATCATCCGGCATCGTCCCATTGGGGTTACCCCACTGCCTCTTGTCGCCATTCCATGGCTTCCTCTCGCCATTCCACGGTCTTTTTCGCCGTCCCACGGCCTCCTTCCTTCGGAGTTCTGGCCCCACGCGGGACCGTCATTCTTCTGTCTCTGGCTGCTACCGGCATCCATCTGATCTTGGTCGATGGCAGCAACCTGGTCTGACCCATACCGGTAATTCGGCCTCTCCTCTCTTCTCTTTCCTTGGTAATCCGAACGATCACCTCGCCGACCCGATCTGTCTCTGTCGACCGGGCCCAGTAAGGGCCGTGTCGGATCACCCAAAGCGTAGCTATCAGCAATCTTGATTGTCTCGGCCAAGGTGGCCGGCATTTCTCTCTGGAGTCTCTGCCAGAGCATGGAGCCATGTTGGCACCCTTGTGCAAACCATGCAATGGCCTGCGACTCGATCACTCCTTCGCAGGAGTTGCGGATCGTGCTCCACCGAGTCAGGTACTCTCGGTCGGTTTCGTCTTCTCTCTGCCGACACATGGACAGCTGCTGAGGGCGATTTGGCCTCTTGTATGTGTTGGAGAAGTTGCTGACGAATGCGTCGGAGAAATCTAGCCAGCAGTCAATGCTGTCCTCCTCCAGGTTGTTCAGCCAGATCCGTGCTGGTCCTTCAAGCATTTGCGACACATACCGCACTGCCCATCTGCGACTTCCGCCGGCAATGTGCACAGCGGTGACATAGTCTGTCAGCCAGTCCTCCGGCTTGGTACTGCTGTCATACATCTTGGCACCCCGAGGTAACTGGAAATTCGGCACAGGTGCCTGCTTCATTATCCGGGATCCAAAACATGCCGGACCCGGTGGGCCTTGCTCCTCCAGGAGCTCGGACAGATAGATTCTGTCAAGCTTGTTCCGGACATCGTGTGCCGGCAACTGGCGAGTTCCCAGCCTAGCACCGAGCGCACCCTCGGACGCCAGGTCTATGTATCTTGTGTACCCGGCCCGCTCCATGGCCGAGTAACCATCATCGTATCGGTCGGCGGCCGGTTCGGCGTGCTCGGCACCATGTCGTGGCCGAGGTGGAATTGGTGCCGGATGCCGAGGAGGCTGGCCTTGATTCGCCGGGATAACTCGGTTTGCTTCTTGTCTGCCCTGGGCGGGTCCTGGTTTTCCCCGACCGGCATTGCCTTGCTTGGCTACTTGCTTTCCGGCATAAACCGGATCATACGCCTGCATCTGCTTGTTCTTGCCAGAGTTCACACTCTGGCCTCTGCTCCTGCCGACATACGGCGAGGAGGCCTGTCCCTTGGACATTTCCCCGGCTCCACCATTTGAGTGAAGGAACCGAGATCCACCCGCATCCGGGTTAGCCTTACGGTAGGCCTCATTCTGTCGGTTAGCAACAGCCACCAACTCGTTTACCCGATCCTGCTGCCTAGAGCGAGCGTCTCCGGATAGACCGGCCAACTCGGCTATGGCTGCCTCTGCTGCCCTAAGGTTCTTTCCGGGTGTGCTGTATCTCGGCTTTTCAGCCGACACGTAACTAGCAGTTCTAGCAGATCTAGTTCTACCATCTCTAGCTATCTCTGCGTTGAGGTCTCTACCTCTGGCACGCACCTCATCGATGCGACTAACTGGGTTTGCTACTGGAGTAAAACCGTGAGCCGAGTTATACTCACGCATTGATATGTCGAACTCCTGCCTGACTCGGGCCACCTCTCTGGCCTCCTGGAGTATGTTCTGGCGCTGCACCTCCAACTCGGCTTGAGTCAGGGCAGCATCTGCACTCGGTGCGACTGGGGTTGCCAGCTTCTGAATCACGTCCTGAAGAGGACTCGGCGTCACCGGCACGCTGGATGTGCTGGCCTGTGCCGCACGGTTCTCCGGTTTCTCCAAGGGCGGACGCCCTGTTCTTGCCGACCTGGTGCCGGGATCAACATCACCCGCCATGGCTTTGCCAACATCGGCGCCAGGGGCGGTCATCATGACTTCCACGCAACTAGCGGGGCGAGCGGTACGCCGGCCGCGAGCTGCGCAGACTGCGGGTGGATCCGCTCCCAGCTGCACCCTTTCGGGAAACCAGCAAGGGACCTCGGTGGTGACGTAAACCGTGAGCACGCTGAAGTCGATGAGGCATCCGTTCCGGGGCAGTGGCCTGCTGCCGAAGCAACCTGCGTTGTCGCTGATGACGTTGAGGGAGCCGAATCTGTGGACAAGGCCACAGACCACGTGCTCACCCGACGCGATGAGAGAACCCGTCCGGATGAAAACTCCAGCCAGCGCCGCTGCTGGCCCCACGGTGGGCGCCAACTGTCGTGGTGGTGTCACGGCAGATGCCATAGGATGGCTTGAATTGTGGGGCCGATGGACGCTGGAGGCACCCGGGGAGGGCTTGTACGCAAGAATACGCACACAAAGAACACAACACACGCGGTTTACCCAGGTTCGGGGCTCTCGTGAGGAGATAACACCCCTACTCCTGCCTATCTGATCAATATATATGAACTACCAAATATCCGACATATAACTTGCATGGACCGACATATCAATATGTCGGTTAGTCTCGACCCGGTCAGCTCCAGGTAAGCCGGTACAGTTATGTCGGTTTCAGTGATCCGGTCAACTCATAGTCAACCCTTATATCGGCATCTTGCCCATATCCGGGGGTTGCCCCCGACAGTGCCGCTTCTTCGGCGCCGCGGGTACACTGAAGAAACACAAGCAAAGCAAAGACCCTTCAGGAGGAGATTCTCTGAAGCAAATGCCGAAAGAAAAGAAAGAGCCAAACTTACTCGTCGGCCGCTCTCCACACCCTTTTCTTCCCCTTGGGCGGCTGGAGGATGCTCGCCCCGGCCCCTTCGGGAGGCGCCGCCGCTTCCTCGGGAGGAGCATCCCTTGAGGCGGCCCCGGCGTCCCTGTCGTGGAGGGCCTTGATGCGGGGCTCGTGGCGCCCTGTCCTGCTGCTGCCCTCCTCCTCCGTGGGGCGTTGGGAATGAACCACAAGGAAGGCGTCCTCGTCGCCGCTAGAGGAGATCTCCTGAAGGTCCGCGCCGGGCGGCGCGCTCCTTGAACCTGCGTCGCCCCCCGAGGGATCAGCACCTCTCGAAGCCTCGTCCTCGCCGGAGGGGTTGGCACCTCGGGAAGCCTCGTCCTCGCCAGATTCTTCATCTTCGTCCGGCTCCAGCGCGTCGCCCACCTGCTCCTATTCCGCCGCCCACGGGTTGCGGCGGGACCCGACAAGCCTCGCGGGTCTGATGCCCCATTCATCGAAGAGGGGTAGGAGCCTACGGGCCTCATGAACGCTCTCATCCACATAGACGAACAGCGGCAAGGCGTCGTCGTTGCTTGGGGGCGAAACGGACATCGTGGCAAAAAGGACCTTCATGATCTGCTTCAGCTCGCTGGGGAGGTCGTCGGCGCTGAGGCGCATCCTGTCGTCTGGGCCTGAGTAGGTCCACATCGGCTCTGAATGCCATTGAAGGGGAGCAATGCGGCATGCAACAAAATCCATCGCCACCATCCGGCCGGTGAGCCCGGCCTCTCGGAGCACCTGAATACGCTCGTACACCGCCTCAAGCTTAGGGCCCTCGAAGTCACCGCTCGCCCAACGCGCCCACTTCCTCGGCGGCGCCACGGGTACCTCCAGGTTGCGGTTCGACGACTTGGTGCCGACAAAAAGCCATTTCTGGCGGAACTTCTCCACCTTCTTCATCACCTCGGTGATGGCATTCTCACCCTGCCACGCGATGGGAATGTATTCTTCACTTCTGGCGGCGGCAATGCGGAAGGAGACGCATCCAAGCCGCTCGTTCGACTTGGTGCTCCGGAGAGAGTAGAAGCTGCGAAAAAGGGGCACCGAGGGGTAGACACCAACGTACGCCTCGCAGAGGTAGGCGAAGATGGCGAGAATGAGCATGGAGTTGGGGTGGAGGTGAAGAAGTTGGATCCGGTATGCTTCAAGGATCGCCAGGAGGAAGCTGGAGAAGGGAGGAACGAGGCCGGCGTAGAGTGTGTGAAAGAAGATGGGGTAGTACCCTGCGCCGACCTTGCTGCTGCCGGGCGCTATGCTGGTGGCACCGAGCTCGTGGGTGTTGGCGGCCACCAGGTGCCGCACCTTGGAAACCGTCGCCGCGCCGACAAGGGACTCCGGCATCACCCCCTGGGGCGCGGTGCCCCACGCCGCCGCCGCAGACGTGCCGGTCTGCATCGCACCCTTGCCTTTTTGGCCGTCGGTTGCCCTCTTGGGAGCCATGGCCGTCGGGGAAGGAGCTTGAAGACGAAGACTCTGGAGTTGGAGCGCTCTGGAAAGATTGGAGGTGTGGAGAGAGGTTTGCAGAGGAGTTATGGGAGAAGTGAAGGGCGCCGGCCGCGTGCCCAGGCTTTATTGACCAGCTCCCGAGTCGTGGCGGGCTCCGCCACGTCGCCCGTTGGCTGCCGAGGAGGTCGTGGCCGCGGGTGCAACCGCTGTGCTCCACGTGTCGTGGCCCTGTCAGGCATCTTTGGCCCCTCGACGCTTCGCCTTCGTCCATGGGCCTCGGCGTGCCCGTCGCGGGCCCGGGGGCTACTGTCGGCACAGTGGAAACCAGGGTACCATGGGCCGGCCTGCCAGGTCCCACAAGATTCTTTGGACGATCTTCGCTAAGGACCAGGCTCTCCTAGCCTGGCGCCTCGCGAGGATATTCTCCTCGCGAGGGGTCTTTTCTCCTCGCCGAGGATTCCCTCTCTTGGCGAGGGGTCGCAACTCGACAAGGTGTCTCCGACGCCACCCGCAATTCTGCTAAGGACCAAGCCGAAGGGCTCGGCGAGGTTTTTCGCCTCGCCGAGGCTCCTTCCTCACGAAGCCATCCCTGCCTCCACGGCAGAGCGCACATGGGCTCTGCGCCATGTGCAGAGTGACGCGCGCGCTTGCGCGCGATGACGACGACGCCGCAGTTGTCGTTCCCATGTATAAAGGATCAACAAAGCAGCACCAAGCAAAGCGGACAACGAGTATTTCCACTTCGGTGATAAGGGAACCGTCTGCAGCTACACTCCAAGGGCAGCGTCACCGTGGGACCCGTTCCGCCTCCACAGCGCCAGCCCGCCGCCCGTTGGGTGGTGGCCTTTTCCAGCTTTGGTGACGCCGCCCCTGCCCTAGACCGCGCCCACGGCCTTCACCTTTCTGGTGGACTCCATCTTTATGGTGCACCGCGCCACCTCCTTTGTCGTCGTGTGGTAACCCTTCCCGCCCAAATGTTTGCGCGGAAGAGGTCCGATACGCCTATAAAAGGAGGGGGAGCACGCTCAAGCAAAGGGTTCCAAGATTCCTGAGCCCAAAAACCCTAGATCTGAAGACTAGCAAGTAGCCATTGTTAGCCACCTCGAGCTCGACAAGCTCTCCTTGTACTGTGAACTCTCCAAGCAGTGCAATACACCAAAGCAGGACGTAGGGGTTTTACCTCCTCAAGAGGGCCCTGAACCTGGGTAAGACCGAGTGTTCCATCTCTGCAGTGCTGTCCCGTAGCGAGTCCGACGAGCATCGTCGCCGGAGCACGTTGAGGGTTGTTTGATTCCGTGTTCAGCCCCTTACTCGATCCTTCTCGAGACACACCCAGTTCCTGGGACAGTTCTCCGACAGATTCCACACAAATTAGGAGAGTACATGTCACCTCTTCTAAATAAGATGTTTTTCACCCTTACGTACACATTGCAACGAACATGTAGAGTCCCCACATAATTTACAAGTATATAAACCCTAACTGTGCGTGCCTATTTTTGATAGTTTATTTGCTAGTGAACGGTAGCAAAGGATTTTCACGTATGAATCCCATGTTTATTTGCCAGCTCGGGTCGTCTTACCCTCTCGGATGTTTAGAGGAGTTTCTATTCTACTATGTCTTCACCCTATGCTTGTAGGAAAATGGAAACAGTGGTCGGAAGGGTCGTATGAGTTTTTGTTTCTAGAGACCTAGTGTTTCTGTCTTTACAGGGTCGCGGTCGTGTTTCTGTTGTTTGCCTACCCAGGCAGTCCTGTAATTATGGCCTTAAGGCCTTTCTCTTCTTTCTAATATATACACATGCAGCGCTCCTGCATGGTTCAAAAACGAAAGGTTCTCTTTTCGAGTACATAGGTTTCCCTACAACTCAATCATGGATAAAGAATGACAAAATAGATAGGAATATATGTTTTTATGTCGGTGTTGGAGATATGCCCAAGAGGCAATAATAAAAGGTTATTATTTATCATATTTCCTGTTCATGATAAATGTTTATTATCCATGCTAGAATGTATTAATCGAAAACAAATACATGTGTGGAATATAAACAGTAAAGTGTCCCTAGTAAGCCTCTAGTAACTAGTTCGTTTGATCAAGTGTTGGTCAGAAGTTTCCTAACCAAGGATTAATGAATCACTTGATAAACGGAGTTGTATCATGGGGATGATATAATGGACAGACCCAAAATGAAGTAGATGTCAAATATAGTTTTCTTAAACCATGAGATTATGTTACTCCCGCTTACCGGAAAAGTACTTTGTGGACATCAAACATCATCTCGTAACTGGATGACTATAAAGGTATTTTTCAGGTATCCCCGATGGTAAGGTTGTTGGGTTGCATGAATCAAGACTGGGATTTGTTCGTCCAACTGTTGGATAGATTTCTCTGGGCCCTCTCGGTAGCATAGCATCCAAACGCTTGCAAGCATATGACTAAGTGTGTAGTCACAGTGGATCCTATCCTATGGGAATGAGTAAAGAGAACTTGTCGGGAACGAGATTAATCGGATATGGAGATATGAGTGATTAAGTCTAGGACAAGTAAGATATCGTGAAACAAAAATCGTATATGGATTGATTGAATCCCGGACATAGTGGTTCAACTGGTAAAGTACTCGTTGAATATGTAGGAATTAATATGGGCATCCCGGTCCCGCTATTAATATGACATATTCTCGAACCCGCAGGGTCACACACTTAACGTCCGATGTAGTTAGGGCTCGAGATAAATGATGGTGTAATTGAATATCGATTCGGAGTCTCGGATGGGATCCCAGATATCACGAGGAGTTCCGGAGTCATCCGGAGAATAAGATTCATATAAGGAAAGTGGTTTCCGGAGGTATCGAAAGTCTGGGAATTTTCTGGTAGGGTACCGGAATTTTCTAGAAGGTTCTAGAGGAGTCTAGAAGTGTGTCCCATAGGAGTATAGGGCCCACATGAGGCAAAGGGGTGGGGCAGTGGCCTCATGGGCCAGCCGCACCACCTGGCCACCAAGGCCCATGCGGGCTTGGGCCCAAAGGGGGCCGGCCAACCCTAACCCTAGGGCGGCTGGCTTGGGGGCCAAGCCACCCAGCCGCCGGCCCTAGAGGGAGAGTTGGGGCGCACTCCTTGGCCTCATATATAAGGAGGACAAAGAGGGTCGGCCGCACCCCCTGCTCTCCACCTCCCAGCGCCGCCCCCTGCCCCTGCGCCGCCTCCTCCCCCTCTCTAGCTTACCGCTTAGCGAAGCCCTACTAGATCTACACCATATCCACCACGCCACCGTCGCCGTGCTGCAAATCTCGCAAGCCTCTCCACCAACTCTTGCGGGATCAAGAACGTGGAGTCTTCATCAAGCCGTACGTGTGGATCTCTCGGAGGCGTTGCTCGTGCGACGCATCGGATAATACATCTCCTCACGACTAGACAAGTCTAGTTGCGGGGATCGACTAGCCAATCCCTGCCTCGACAAAACAGGCTCGGTTTCCTTCGAGGGTAAGATTTGATCTCCTACTTGCTACCACTATCTCACAGATCTGATCTAGTTTTGGGTTTTATTCCGCCATGTTTGCGTAGGAATTTTTTTTATTTTCTATGCAGCGACCCTACAGTGGTATCAGAGCCTAGATCTATTTGTATATGTTGGTGCGATTAGAACACAAGTGTTGTGGGCGTTGATATTTTTGTTGCTACCTTCTCGCGTGTACTTCGTATCTTGTTGGATGGTTGGATTGAAGCGGCCCGGATCAACCTTACTCGTCCACGCACGAGAGACTGGTTCCACGACTGACATGCAACTTGTATTGCATAAGTGGCTGGCGGGTGTCTATTTCTCCAGCTATGGTGCGATGTGATTTGCAATGGGAGGCCTTTAAAAAGATGAGTAAATAAGCAACTCTATATCACCGTTGTGGCTTTGCGTAGATTACACGGTTCTATCTTATGACCCATAGAAGCCACATAAAATTTGCATAAACAAAGTAGAGGACGTCTAACTTGTTTTTGCAAAGGGGTTTGTGATGTGGTATGGCCAAGATGTGATTATGCGATAATGTATGCAATGATCATGTTTTTAATTTCACGACTTGCATGTCGATGAGTACGGCAACCGGCAGGAGCCTTATGGTAGTCTCTTAATTATTGTATGACCCGCGTGTCACTTAACACTATGTAATTGCTTTAATTTATTGCTAAGAGTAGCCATAGTCGTAGTTGCAATAGTTGGTGGAGGCAATCAGGTGGTGGCGCCACATGCTGGAGATGATGGAGATCATGCTGGTGCTTTGGAGATGGAGATCAAAGGCACAAGAAGAAAAGGCTACCATGTCACAAAATTATGAATTGCATGTGATGTTAATCCTTTTATGCACCTTATGTTTTGCTTAGATTCGATCGCGACGGTAGCATGATAAGGTGATTTCTCATGATAATATCAAGAAGTGTTCTCCCCTAGTATGCGCCGTTGTAAAAGTTCGTCGTTTGAAGCACCATGATGATCGGGTGTGATAGATTCTACGTTCACATACAACGGGTGTAAGCCAGTTTTCCACATGCGGAAATACTGCGGTTTCCTTGACGAGTGTCGGGGATATACCCAATAGGGGTATCATCGACATGTACATATTCCAGTATACCAGGGTGGCCCACAGGTGGTAATGCCGGCTGGCTTACCGGGCGGCCCAGTATGCTGAAGCGCAAGGAGAAGGCAAAGCCGGCTAAGGAGGACCCAAGACGAAGGCCCAGTACCCATCCGACTTGGCGCGCAAGACGAAGACAACTAAGCCGTATTAGTCTAGGACTCCTATTTCCTTATGCCGGTAGACTTTCCTTGTAAGCCCTAGGCCTGGCCGCCTTTATAAGCCGGCCTACGGGACGCCTTAGGGCAGATACAATCTCCACAGCCTCATACAACCAAGGCTATACACACATCATTGTAACCCGGCGATATTGCCTTATAGTGATTTATAGCAACACGTAGGATCATGCCACCGTCGTGTGATCCGAAGCTGGGTAAACTGTGTGTAATCCCGTCACCGGAATCCCGCTACGTCCCCCCCCCCCCCCGTCTNACTCTAATTTGTTCATTTCAAAATAGGTTTGTATTTAGATTCGTTCTGACAAGGTCTTTTTGAGCAGTTATCTCGTTAGTATGGCTGGTCCTCCACACTAATCTTACTGACACGAAAAAAAATTCCTAGCTTGGTAGGCAGTCGTTGTTTGCTCTATCCCCTCACCACTGTCGGGTAGGCCTCCACGACCATCGACGGTGGTGAGAAAATCTCCCTTGATATGTTTCCTCCGTGTCGATACAATCAAGATTTGCTAGCCTCTTCCTCAGCACCCGCCGGTTCATGTTGTCATATATGAAGAACTAATGTGTGCATTCCAAAGTCTCATGCCAAATTAGAAAGGGCCGCCACATGTAAGTGCTAGAAAAGCAGTTCCTAAAAACTCTTCACACAATTCATTCTTGAGTAATCACTTACAAAAGGCAAGGACATTTCACCTTCTATTGATCTATTTCCGTGGCATTGCTCTATATCAAATCTCTATATATATCCTACTAATAGAACACTTAGATAGTTTGTACTATCTCCGTTCCACAATGTAAGCCTTTTTAACAAGCGTTTGTAGTCATTTGGTCTACCTAGAAAATAGCGAATTGTGTGTTACTCCAGCATCTAGCTAGACTAAACAATATTGCAACTTTGCATAAAAGAGTTTATAACATTTACAATCAAAGAAATTAATGCCTCTCCAGGTGTATGCCACACAGTAGTTTGATTTCCTTTAAAAAACAATACTCCCTCCGATCCATAAAAAGTGTCGCTCATTTTATACTAAGTTGATATAAACGTTGTACTAAGTGGACGACACTTTTTATGGATCGGAGGGAGTAGTTTGATTTTTTTTCAAAAAAACATGATAGTTTGATTTATGTGCATGGCTGAATCGCACCATAGTTTAACTTCTACAAATCCCAGCTGCAATACGCATGGTATCATTTATTTCTTTTAATCCAATGCTACATATAGCTAAACGTACATGCATGCTCCTCTTCTTCGCTTGTCTCACTTAGCTTCTATTTGGTCGTAGGATTGATATAGATGGGATGGGACCATCCATACTTTGTGGATGAGATGGTCAGGCTTTGAGTGTTTTGCTGTTATGAGTGGGATCATCCTATTTACCGTTTGGTTCTAAGGATTTGAGGTGGTTAGGATGGACGTAATTAAACGCTATTTATTAGCGGGTCATTAATATATGGTTTAACATGTCATTATGTGCTCTCCTTTTCCCTTTTGCTCCTAGTGTCGACGCCACATCGAAGCATCACAAGGTTGTGAAGGAACAACTCCATCTTGCTGCTATAATGTGGACATCACAAATGTTAAATAAACCTCTTCCACGTGTTGCGTTAAATATCGCTTTAGGGACGAGGGCTGCCAAGAGTTCAGTTGAAACTCTCAACACACAATATCTAATCTGAGAGGAAATGAGCGCAGCGATTTGGAGGCCGGGGTACATGTAGCCCGGTATCTGCATCGTCCAGAAGTTGTTGAGATCTGGGCCAAAAGATTTAGTCTGACAATATCAGAAGGGAATACAATGGTTTTGAACAGTGTTGCCGTATACACTTGGCCCATGTGGTTTAGCCTTATCTGGGCCAGATGCAAGGACAGAGACGCATAGACAGTTTGCTCATTTATTCCTCTCATCCCATCAACGCCTCATCTCTCTCTCTCTCTCTCTCTCTCTCTCTCTCTCTCTCTCTCTCTCTCTCTCTCATACCTTTGCGTCCTTCTCGGTGGACACCGCCGGCGACACGGAACTGGCGAGGTGAGCCAACGGCGACTGTTGGGTGCAGGGGGGCTGGGGAGGTAGGTGATTTGCGTCCAGATCCCTCGACGGCGATTTCGCCTTCATCGCCACATAACTTGACTTCTCCTCCGTTGAATCTCAGCTCATGTTCTTCTTGTTTTTTTTCTCTGTTTGGATTTAGTTGGGCCTTCAGATATGATTTGTATGTAACTTTTTAGTCTGTTCTTTCGATTTTGCTGGCAAAAACAAGCGACACATATTCTAATTTGGATGGATCTCTTGATGTGGTGATTTTTGCAAACACTTTTAGGAGGTAGATTGTGTTCCTGAGAAGTATAGATCGATATCTCCATCCCGAGTTAGATGTATGGATCGATGTGCCTTTTCGCCGCGTCATCAAGAACGAATCTGAGCACATGCTTTTTATTTTTATTTTGATCCGACTGAAATTATTCACAACTCACGATTGAATTTTTTCTGGCTGGTGGTATCTTTCACTTTCAGAACTGTCAAGAGGCGGTGTTGGCTTTTTGGTGAATGCAGAACTAAGTATATTTTGTATGATTCAGATATATTTCAGGATTTCATTTTGCTAATGAATTTTTTGGCATGATTATACTGAAGATTTGTTCATGTGTCGTTGGAGGTATCTGGTTGACTGCCGAAAACCATTGACTAAATAAAATTACTGAAAAATATCTCTTATTTTCCAGGTCTGTTATTACTAAGATCCCAATATTAGCTTGTCTGATATTTTTAGAATTATGCGATGGACACAACAATATTTTCTGACCAATTATAAGCGGTGTTGATTTGTGGCTTCACACTAGAAGATGGGCTAGCATTTATGGTAACCTGGACCATGGGTGGGGCAAGGCACTGTGCTATACGAGTTTCTACGTTTCCAGTGGAGCGAATACATCGAGGACCGGCACTGTGGCGCATATCGCGACTGGGAATGAGTGGTGGAGATACCGAGCTACATGTAGCTTGGCCTCCAAATGGACTTTTCGGACAGGAATCAATTTTAAGTGTTTGAGTCGCATCATCATAATGCAATTTGCACCTTTGATTGGACAACATCCAAAGGCCTAGGAAGCTGGGATTCATAGCTACGGTAGCACCAAGCTTTATCTACGCCATTCTGGAAACATCCTGAAGGACCTGTGTGCCACCTCTAGCTGGGCCAACACTCTCCATAAAAATCACTTGACGGAAGTGTTTGAAGCTCGCTAGCTAGCATGTGTGGCGAGCGAATCCTTCCTTACCCGATCCCTAGCGCCCCAAACATCCCCTCGCAAGTCTCCTCCGCCGAGTCGCGCTGACAGAGAGGCCACCAATCTTCCACCTGACTTTACTTCACCTACACTGGTGCCATACGAGGAGTTGTGCAGGTCGTCGATCCCTACCCTGCTTGACTCAGGGCTTCTTTCCTGGATTTCCCACCCGTGATTGCTCCTGCTCTTCCACTGCACACGAAACAGGGTTTTGCCCAACTTTATAAATAAAGCAACCATCACCATATAACCACGGATATAAACACAACACCACACAAGCTGGGGCCAACACCAAACAAACGCCCAAAACAGAAACAAAAGAAGCCATAGGTGGGAAGACTAAACTATGGTGACTCGCAACCGTCGCGCCCTCCGGAGAATCACCACCACGTTCCTAGCGTTGAATCGTCGAGTACCAAGCAGCACCTTCAAGAAGGAAAGCATCGCTACTGCCAAACCTTTACTGGTCCTAGGGTTTCCCCCGACACTCACAGGGCAGCAGATGGAGGGTAGCCACGACGCCCTTCAAGAAGGAATGATGTCACCCGAGGGTGGCACCGCGTCGGTGTCGAACGAATCCGACAAGGATTTCTCCCGATAGCCCTATCTACCACCCAGGCGATCCATAGCATAGGAGCCCCGCGAGGACGAAGCCTCGTCAACACAAACACTCCACCCACCAACTTGCGCCACTACGGTTACAAAGCCGCCACCAGCATCATCTTCCCGAGGAGACCATCACGAGGTCTGCGAGCCGAAGACGAGAAGTAGCTCAGCTCGGGTTAGCGGAACCGCGACCACGCGGGAGGGAACTGCCTCCACCGCCGAAACGGTAGTCGACCGGACGCAGCCGCAGTGCACACCGGTCCCCTTTAGGTCCAGCCACCTGCCGGTCCCAAGGGGTCCAGCCGGGCCCAGATCGGGCCCGTAAAGCCCGCCGCCACGCTGCAACCGGAGCGGCCGCCGTCGCTGCTAAACCCCGCACGAGCACCGTCACCTTCAGCTGCAGATCGAGGCAAACAGGGCAGGCCCGCCCACCTCAACCCAGATCGGGCCCAGAGGGCCCAGATCTGGGCCAACGGGCTCGCCAGCGCCGCCCTGCCGCTGCTCGCCGCCCCGCCGTGCAGTGCGCCTCACTGCACTGCGGGAGCGCCGCCGTGCCGCCACCACCGGCCGGAGCCGACCAGCCGCCGTCCGAGAAGCATCGCCGCCGGAGGAGAGCCGCCCCGCGAGGCCTCCAACGGCGCGGGTAGAGAACATCCGCCGCCGCTGGCTCCGCCCGGGCCGCGCCCGGCGGACACTGCCGACGGCGGCGACGAGGAAAGCCGGGA
>QRDG01001937.1:0-12624 GCA_012064385.1 Puccinellia tenuiflora
GGCGGGAGCACTGGAGCTCGGTTGTAGGGAATCTCTACTCATGAACTTGAATTGAATGTCCTATCAGACAACAACGTGCCAGCAAAGTACTATCCCCGTTGTAAGTAGATATAAGACATGCTACTGATAAAATCTCCAACATGCTTCTCTGATCATAGCTTTATGTATGTATGTTAGTGGCAAAAGTACAGAAACGAATATTATTGTTAAAAACATTACAAGAAAAGTTTTATGATACTATTATTGAGCAGAATATAAGATGTTATTACAAGAGTGGAGGTTCTTGGCTCCCGAGATCCAGTGATCCCTTTAAAAAATAAAAATCACATTTATACGGTGTAAAAACCTCGCATGTTGTTAATGATATATCTTAAAAACCTGCAAAATCTCAATTAGAAATACATTATATTTTAGCTACACAAAAATGACAAATGTATGGATATGAGTACACATACTTCAAATCTTTAAAATATACAATCTTTTGTTATTTCTGTGTAGCCCATAATTCAAAAAATAATTTGCATTGTGATTTTACATGCTCGTACGATGCATCATTTACTACACCAAGATTTTTATTTCAGATTTTTCTAAAACTTACTGTAAAAATAGCTTTGAACTTTAAAAAAAAATAAAGGATCACTGGAGCTCAGGAGGCAAAATGACTTATATTTTGGATAGTTTTTAAAAGCAGAGGTGCGACTCCATCTCATGGAACCTGGAGACGGCTGGTTGTTCAGAACATATATAATTCGGGGCACCTTTTCAGGGAAATGTATGCCATATTGCCATGCATTAGTCATTGAGATCTAAAACTACATTCAGAGGTGAAAGGGATCTTAATTTATTCACTGAAATGAATGAGAAGCGTACAACAGCTGATTCAATTCGGTTCTTACTCGGTTCAAAAAATTCGGTTCTTACTGGAGCAGTTGGATGACTGAACCAGGATACCTGTACGTACGGATTGTGAATCGCGTCATTTTTCAGTCAGGTAATCCTGCACCAATCGTTGCAGCCGTCTGAACTTAAGTTGCGTACGGGCGGCTTGTTTATGCAATCATGCAAATCTGTGGAGATCGTCAGTCCCAGTGTGTCGCCTTTGTTGGCCCACATATGGAAATGATCTCACAGCGCTTCTTGTCGCTCGATCTGGCCCTATTGTATCCGTTCTTACTTACACGTAGTACGTCAGAAAGAGCAAGAGAGATTAATTAGCACATGTGGCAGTATTATTAAACTCTAGGAGCAATCTTGGTTTCGCTTTGCATCTTTACGTTGAATAAACAAGAGAATAATGCATGCCAATATGGTTTGGCTTCTCATTCAGTATAATTTGTCTGATATTCTTGAAAAGAATACAATAAGACAATTTGCAACGCGGATGTACGCGTTACTTGCCCTGCAAGCTGCGATTTTGATTGGCCGTAGCCCGTAGGCTCCCCCATGGTATCGTGCACGTCAAAATCCATCACGACTGCTTGTACTCTCAAGTCTCAAGTTCCCGCGTTGCAAAATAGTGGCCTCAAATCATGGTACTTTAGTGCATATCTCGGTCGAACAGATTCGTATTTTCTACGGTTCCCTTTGGAACGCAAGTCACAGTGTTGTTGATTATGCAGAAATATACAGAACGCGTTCACATCTTTACCCTTTTTCTTTTCTTTTTCTTTTGCGGGTCACATCTTTACGTTGTTATCGGTACGTGTGGCACCGACAAATGGGTCCCTATGTCCGTGTTGTCGTTACCACTTACCAGGATGCTAGGTCGTATCTCTTCCTCATATCACCATGCAGTAATAAAGAAGAAAATGCTTTATTCATGGAACTACCCGATTTTAGAAGGTACATATATCGAAAAGTGTCTTCGGCTCTCGATCTCCACTGATCCTAATATTTTATAATTTTCGAGAAAAATATTTATGAGTTTCAAATAAAAATATGCATACTCAGATCCATATATTACTATCTTTCGAATTATTGAAATAGAAATATCCCAAATTTTACATAGAATGGTAAAATTCTAGGGAGCATGCTCGAGGAATTATTTAGTCTAATCTCCAAAAACATTTGACATGAACATGCGGACCTTACGGATTTCCTTTTCGTTTCGCATAAACCTCTTCGGCTCTTCTCTCTCCTCGTCGAAAGAGCGGCTTTCGCAAGTTTATGACCTTCTACGTGGATTTGGTGGACACGGGCGCATGTGAACCCTATATAAATAATAAAACTGTAATAAAAGAATAAAAATAATGCGGCATAAACCATGTGTGTAGATAACTAGATTTCAAAGCGCGGCTTGCCGCGCGCCACCATTTGATTCAAAAAATATTTTGCCCGTTATTTTCATGTATTAATACAGATTACTGAGAATGAATTGAGAAGGAATACAGTTAATATCTCGGACAGAAATATAAGCAACATAGAAATATAATGACATACAAACATTCAGACAATGTTTACATCATTGGTAACATATCCGGGTTCAATTAGATAGTTGTTTACAGAAGAACAAATTAGGGATGTAGGGCACATTGACTACTTCACTCAGTTAATTATTGAGATATAACAAGATAAATAAACATCCAGTTTAAGAACTTCGACTGTATACAACAAACCTGCCGAATCATCTGTTCTCGACACCACATCGATGTAATTCATATGCATGATTGCATCACGAATTCATGATAACAAAAGATGCGATAGTATGGTCAATTACATGCTTTCAAAGCATTAAATCTTACACTGGTATCGAAAATTCTACTAAAATATAAAACGTAAACAAAAATACAGTGACAAAATCAAGAATAAATCGTCTGTGTGCATCTCTGACAAAGGTCTTTACCTGCAACTGACCAGATTCATCACATCTACATCCTCAGTTGCAGATCATCTGCAAGAAAAGCATCAGATTAATCATTACCAAGCTCAAATTTAGACATACAAAATAGCTACATGTGTATTGAGATATTCCTAGAGGCATTGCATACACAGACTCTACATATTGGTTTGTGACCAAATAAGAGTAAGGAGTGTGGAAAACATAGACAGAGACTGCATAAATATCGAGCACACGCAAAATTGTCCTCCGTGTCCAAATTTTGCACATTAAAATAGCTTATGGTCCTTCACTGCTCAAGTTAATTGAGCAAACAAATCAATTTTGATTATTTGTCTAATATCCGGTCAGCCAAAAGATGAACAGAATAAAAAAAATCATGAGAAAGGGAAGCAAACAGGAATATGCAAGACATGATTTTGAAGCATGCATACATTTCGCAGATGGCAGGATCTCACGACAAAAGATAGTTTCCTCGGTTTATGTCTATTGCCTAACCCAAACTGGTGCATCACACAGGCATAGCCCATATTAATTTCTGAACCTAAAAATGGAGACACGGAAATTAGGAGAGCCAATCCAAACCGTGAATCACAAAAGTAGAGCTACATATGAATGGAATAGTTAGATACTATCATTGTCGGCAAATCCTTGTGTGTGCAATCATTCTACATATATGCACCAACCACTACAATTGCACAACTCCAGAGACTCGCAATTGCACTACTCCAGATATGATTACATCGTGAAACTCGAAAGAAAATCATTCAACCTTGAAGTTTGTAAAATGCAGGTGAATGAAGCACATCACCGAAATGAAGAATTTTTTTATTTCAGATCCATGCAACAGACCTTGCATACACATACTTTATAGATAAAATCTGAAGTCAAGTAATGAGAATTTTTTTTTCAGATTGATGGATAGAAACAATACCTACAGGAAGAACACGACCAATACACACATCAAATTGAGGCCAAAGACGCAGCCTGTATCAACTACAAAATCTACCAGAAGGACAAATAGAAAACCTATGGTAGAGAAAACCTATGGCCAATTTTGTTTCATGTACTCTATGGTAGAGAAAGGAAAATCAGGAGTCACCTTTGACAACACATCCTACAAAATGTCTAACAGAAAACATAGAAAAGCAGGAGTCACCTTTGACAGCACATCCTACTCGTTGCTATTACAAACAAACTTAACAGGAGTCGCATGGCGATCAAGATGAACTTAGTCTAGGCACCAAGTGCACACCCTTGCCACAAACAACATAACGTCGACGAGGAAGGTCAACCAGGTTCATCGTCACCAATCTCATCACCGACCTCCAGCAGATGTAGGATCATTCAAAAGTATGTCAATCATGGCCACCATGGAAGCAGCATTTCTGGAACAAATTCACAGTTAGAACAAAATAACCCTGCAAGATGGTGCATCTAGTCAGGCACACCAGGTCTAACAGGTTTGAGGAGTGTATATATCATTCATGCCTGACGTAACCTGGAGCATTCTTTCCCCTGGTGGATCAGCCACAGCTTGCATCTATTGTGTTCTATGCTTCTCTTTATCCCTCTGATTAGGACGTGTAAAATATCCCAACTAACATACCTAGTGATTCATTGGTTTAGCATATGATTCCTAGAGAACTACATGGTACAGAGAAATGCGATCATATTTTTATTTTAACAATATGTTTGAAATTGCAGGTCAGCATATCAATAAATTTGGCCCAATCGAGGACCATGGTACAGAAGACCGGATTATATGTTAATAATAAAATCCACCTTCATGCGATTTAGCAACATCTTGAGTTTCTTTCTCAATTAACTGACAACTCTAGATAAGTTTACATGCTGAAACTCCAAAAGAAAATTATTCAAGCTTGAGACAATGAATCAATCACATCAAACTGAAAGAAGAAAAAATGTTTCACGTTCATGCAACAACCCCTGCATACGCACTGTCCACATGAGTCTGAAGTATATAAATGTGAAGTCATATATTGAGCTAATTAATTTTCACACACGGCCATAACACACATCACGTAGAGGCCAAAAAGACGTTGCCTGCATCTAAAAGAGAAATTGAAAAATAATGGGAAAGTTGAGAGAGATTACCAGGTCGGTGTGCTGCTGCCTCCCTACGTGCTCCCCCTTGCCACCGGTCAGTGCGCTTAGGACGTCATTCTAAAAATTGACCGGAAATATTGGTTATGGGTCTCAAAGCAAGATATACACAGAATGAAAAGTGACATATTCTCTCTGTTAAATAAAGGGCCGCACCACACAAGCATGGTATAAATTTCTTGTTGCAAGCTAGATTATATATCCCTATATTTAAAAAATGGGCCTACTGCATTCTTTCTTTTCTTACATAACCAGACAGACAATGAACTTGTAAGCAATCTAGAAACTACACAATCTAAAGACCACTGACCTAGCAATCCAGCAACTGCGCAATCTAAAAAACCTATACCCACAGCCATCAAACGCGGTGGGCAAAACAAAACGTTTTTTTGACCTGGGAGCTGCCTCTACCTCTACGCATCACCACCCAATGGGGAAATTGATTTTTGCACTCACCTCAAACCAGCATGTCATGTGGATCAACGAATCCAATAGAAGAGCAGATCGCAGCAGCAACTGCAGAAACAGAAAGGAGCCACAATCGATCAAATCAAAGAGCACAGAAAAAGGAGAAGATCCTCTTGATTTTTGCACTCACCTCAACCAGAACTTCCTTTGGAGCAACGGATCCTACAGAAGAGAAAATCACAGCAGCAACTGCACAAAGAGGAAGGTCACCATCGATCAAATCGAACAACGCATCAAAAAGAGGAAGAAATGGAGAAGATCCCGCCGCAGCCTACCTCGACCAGCGTCGGCTACGCTGCTTCCGCCGGCCACCGGCCACTCCTTGATGAATCACTGCCCCCTCGTGCAAGGACGGCTGCCTGCTCCTCCTCCGCCCCTTTGCCTCTTTGCACGGGGGCTCGACCTGAGTAGGCACCGGCGGCGGCAGCACGGGATGGATGCTCCTCGACGGCAAGGACTGCGGCGCTGCCACGCTTGGGGGTCGGGACGGACGGCAGCACGCGGGGAGAGACGGAGCGGACGGGATTGGGGAGAAGAGACGCGAGGGGATTGGGGGAGAGAGGCGCGGCTGGGGATTGGAGGCTAGGGTTTCTACCGTGGGACGTGGGTTATATACCGCAGAGCAAAATGACTATTTGCCCATATAAAATGGATGGCTCAGATCGACGCGGGTTTTGACTCTCTGATCGGACGGCTCGCGGTGGCCAGTCGCTGCGCAGAAAGCTGTGTGTACCGAATTTTCTAGCCACCAAGTCAATGACCGGTGGGACTAGGGACAGTAAAAAAAATCACCACTGAAACGGACGTTTGAGATCGCTCTGGAGTGAAGATCGGACGGCCGACGGGTCAAAGCTCTGAGAGCAGCCCCAACACTTGCAAGGATGTTATCTTTAGATGTATGCGAGTATGCGCATTTCAAGTTTGAAACTAAAACACAAGAATATATACAATTTGTGCGAAAAAGACCTGAATGTCCAAGGTTTTTACAATGAACATGATTTTGACTGTACAAATTACAAAGTTCTGTTTTCTCTCTTTTTTTTTTGTAGGCCACATACTATCGTATTTTTTCCGACAAATTTTGCACGAGTAAGTATCAACCCAATACGTAAGTGCGTGAGTTTTTTCAAAAAAAAATTATGAAACTTTCAAATACGATTTTCGAAATAGTTTGAAATTCAGGCCTACATGCACGCCCTTGTCCACCGTGAGATCATCGCCTTCTGGAAGCCTTTTGTTTCCTCTGACCTCACAAAATCCACTGGCTAGGGATAGAGCAAGTATACACTCCTAGTCATCGAGAAGTCTTCCTCTGTCAGTAGGTGGCCTTGCCCACGGAGACCCGAAAAAGAGCTCACCTTTTTCACTCTTCCTCTTCTACTCGTGTAGCCTCCGCTGCGCTCCGCCACCCGCCGCCACCGCAACCGCACCCACCTCCCCTATTTATGGCCCCCGGCCGGTCACATCTAATCAACGCCCACTACCGCCAACAGAATCCAATCGCCTTCCCCGGAGCCGGAGTACTACCACTAAACCCAATCGTACGTCGTCATCGCCTCCCCCCTCGATTTCCCTCTCCCGTTTGGACGGACGCCTCCCGTCCCATTTGCCAAGAAAAGGAAGAACCAGAGTAGTGCGTTCTTGCGCAACTTGCTCACGGATCCGGCACGAGAACCGCCCGCCATGGATTCTCCACGAAAGGAGCAGGTGAATAGAATCGTAACACCAGTCTTTTCCTCCCTGCCGAGTTCGTCTCTTCCTCCGCGTGGTTTCTTGCTGTCAGAGGGGCCGGGTTCAGTGGGTGGAGTCAGAGCAAGAGCATGTGGTTTTTTAATTACTAGTCAGTGCTACTGCTAGCGCTAGCGCATGGCATGGCACGCTCAAATATTTATCTTGTCCTTGCGTGCAGATTTTCAATTCGGTTCTTATGGATTTATCATCACAGACCGTCGGAACCGCAGATGTTGCTCTGTAAAACTGAAGCCTTTCTTCTCTGCGTCTCGTTCTTTCTCTTTGATTTGCAGGAGACTAGCAGCAGGAGCAGCATCAGTGGCAGTACTACTGCTGGAGCAAACGTGCAAGATGGAGGCCCTGTACCTGCTGATCCAGTGCAAGGTGGAGGCCCTGCACCTGCTGATCCAGTGCAAGGTGGAGGCCCTGCACCTGCAAAGAGACCACACCTCTCCATCGACATCCCAACGGCGAGCAGCACGGCCAACATACCAACCACGCCCGGTTCCAACAGCAGCAGCAGGACACCTGGTTCTTGTTCCGGCAGAAACCACCGCAGCAGCGATGCTCCACCCAAAGTGCCGCAGCGCACGCCGTCGTTCATGCTGCGGCAGACGGTGAGGAGCCTCCTGCCGGGAGGAGGGAGCTTCAAGTCGTCGGTCAGAGGGTACGAGGCCTCCATCTCCAGGCTCTTCGGCTCCAGGATCGCGAGGACGTCGTCGCTGCCGGTGGACGACGGCGACGACAGTGTCTCGGGGCCGAATTTCCTCTCGTTGCACGGGGTCGACAAGACTCCCACTGATCCTGCCATCGTAAGCATAATTATATTCACCTGTAACTTGATGGGCATCAGCTGAGAGGTACTCAATTTCGTGTTGTTTTGGTTCTACCGGTGGCAGGATAAAGCAGGCATGCACCGCTCGCAGTCCCTCCCCATGAACCTGAAGAAGTTCAACGGCGCGAAAAGCATCAAGAGGATGAACTCGCTCGGCGGCGTGTACCGCGTGGTCCCTTCCACGCCGCGAGACCCCGCCGCGCCGAGCAATGCCACCGTTCCGGATATAGAACCCACCGAATCATCAGGTGGGTGGATTCTACTGTCCAACATTTTACATCTCTCTGAAGATACAGCTTCAGTCTGAATTCTGATGTAACTGTATTGTTATCAGCCCCTGATATATTATTACTGAATCCTGATAGTATCGTCTAGCTGCTTCATTCAGGGTCTGGAGAGGAAGATGGAGAGGACATAGCAGAGGAGGAGGCGGTTGTGTCGGATCTGCATGGTCGAGCTGTCCGAAGGGACTGGCACCATGAAGCTGGAGTGCTCCTGCAAGGGTGAGCTTGCTCTGGCACACAAGGACTGTGCCCTCAAGTGGTTCAGCATCAAGGGCACCAGGACCTGCGAGGTGTGCAAGCAGGAGGTCCAGAACCTCCCGGTCACCCTTCTACGTGTTCAGAGCATGCGTGCCGAGGCGAGCCGTGCCGGCAACGGTGGCGCTAACGGATCACGACACGCGCAGTACAGGCAAGTTAAATTATACATCCAAAAAGAACAATGCCTGGTGTGTTACTTGAAACGTTTGTGTTCCTCGTGTGGAGTAACACCTGTACCATTGCTGGTAATATTATATGGATAGCTTGACTGCCACTTTGAGAAGACCAATCTGATGCATTGTCATGGCAGATCAAGATGCAGATTTCTTCTAGAAATAGAATGATGTGTGCTAATAGTATACTGCTTACACCTGCCACGGTCATAGAGTAATACAACCTGCCGTGATTCTTTTTCTCATCTTGTTAACGCAGATTATGGCATGGGACACCAGTCCTTGTGATCGTAAGCATTCTGGCCTACTTCTGCTTCTTGGAGCAGTTACTGGTAACTATCTCTCTCTTGTTGATTTCATCCTACAGATAGATTCACTCGATTGATATATTGATCATCGATTTGTTTCTGGTGTCTGATAGGTTGGGCACAATGGCTTTGCTGCCCTGGCGATATCACTGCCCTTCTCGTGCATCTTAGGCCTATTCTCATCATTGACAACAAGCAGCATGGGTATGACAGTAATCATCTTACACATTGGCACACAGCATGACAACTAGATATTTTCTTGGCGCCATGGATAGTGACTTGACTCGTGTGCCTGTGACTCTGTGCAGTGGCAAGAAGGTACGTCTGGATCTACGCGGTCATCCAGTTCCTCTTCGTCGTGTTCTCACTCATCTGTTCTACAGATAGTAAGCGCAGAACATACTTGATCTCACATCCACCTGAGGTTATAAAGCGCAAATACTGATGTTTTCGAAAGTTTGCAGCTCCATTTGCAAGCCGTGATATCCATCATCATGGCCACCTTTGCTGGTTTCGGTGTGGGCATGATCGGCAACTCCATCATCGTCGAGATACTAAGGTGGAGGGCGATCGCTCCGGCTCAACCGCGCCGTGCCCGCAGGCCACGCGTGGCGCAGCACCAAGCTCCGGCATCTAGTCAACCTTCCGGCCAGCCATCGGCCACCGAAGAGGACAGCATAATGCCGGCGGTGACGTTGAGAATCCCGCCACCCCTCGAGCATAAAATGTTTATTAGTGTGAAGTTTATGTATTGTTTGTAGTTAGTTGAGAGTTGAGAGAGTTTGGGAGATCTTATCTACCGTATATATTAGAGCAAAGAGGCCTGTAAGTTTTTATGGCCAGTATGCAAATCATTTTAAGTTTGTTTGCAGCATGTGATGATCTGAATGGCAGATTCAGTAGCATGTGCCATGGTGTACAAAGTATGTCAAGGCATTTCTGTGTGCAGCATCGCTGCCCTCTCTGCTCTCGTTTTGGAACAGAGCATGTTAGCCCCGTGGGAATCAAGTAGTATAAATGAAATGTTCTGATGAGCACATGTCTTCTACATTTTGGCTGCTTATTGTCAATTTAGAAGTATAACCAAAGTTTCGGTGAATTGGTGTGCATGTCATATTTCTCCTTCTTTCAAGAGTATGCAGGACTATATAATGCACAAGAGAGGAGGGAGTGTGTACATTTATGCCGGAATTCTTGCGACAACTTCTCCTTCAAATATGCCTTACAAGCATCTAATTCATATCTTCCATGCATAGGTGGACATATGAGCCAGCCCGGCATGGGGCGCCCTTTATAACGGGTCGTGTCGTGCCGAACCAAGGGGTTCGCTCCTCCGCTAAGCCCGAGACTCCATTACACGGCTGTGTGCAGTCCGTGTGGTTATCGGCCTATATGGATAGTTTATGCGTCATTTTGGCGTGGTAAGACTGTTTTTGAAAAATAAAAATCTAAAAAATATAGAAAAGTCAGAACTAAAGAAAAAAACGAGTTTGTGTCGTGGCAGTCCGCTGTGCCCTAGAAATGGCGATCGACCATGTTCCGTGGTGGTCCCCCTACCAGCCTGACCCTTTTATTCATGTGTCATTCCAGGTTGGGCAAAAATCCTGCGGTTGGCCGACTCGCGAGGCACAACGAATATGGCCAAACTATACTTCATGTCACTTCACACCTATCTTTTCTTACTGTAGAGGTCATAAAGTGTTTGGGTAATGGAAACAAATTCCGCTTTTGCCGCATACCCAACACTGGATACTCAAATTATGCATATCACACAGTCTTGTGGGGGACCAGGTTAGCCACACGATAGTCCTCCTTTTTTCACACAGATCGGCGACACGTGGGGAGCTCGGAGTAGCGATGAAATGGAGAGGGAGGGTGGTTGGGATCAATATGGGGACGACGTGACTGGTTCTTCTGGCTACCGACGAGGTTGTGGAGGTCGATTAGGCCGTGACGCTCCTCCCACTGTCTTGGGGACCCAACATGGTCGGGGCGACGATGACGAGGCTCCCAGACCAAATAAGAGGCACGACTTCAAGGCAAACAAGAGGCGGCAACGGTGTCGCAACGATGGAGGGCAGTGCATGCAGAATGGGAAAGACACATGAATCTAATAATAGTCGCGGCGGAGGAGAGGGCGACATGTGAGAGAGACATATTGCGGCCACCGAAATCGATGGGAAGACCGACGGGTCTGGCGGGAACTTTCAGCGAGGCCTCTCCTGTGCATGCATTTGCAATATGGGTATGTGCCAAAAAAAAATGTGTACAGAGAGGATATAGGTTACAACAATTTTTTCTAAGTGTATGCTAAAAAAGCATTTGTTTTAAGTTTTTTTTTTTGAGCAAAAAGCACTTGTTTTAAGTGCCAAAGCTTTAGTTTCGTAACGGTCGTTCAAAGGTTTTCGGCCCAAAAGGCCACTGGACATCCTACGTTCCAACCCACTAAAGCCCCACCGGGCAAAACCCTTACTTACCCTGCCGTGTCTATATAGTCCAAACCCTAGCGCAACTGCTGACTCCACCTCGCAAACATCCCCGAGCAGAAGGCGCCGCCAACCCTCGCCTGAGCCGCCCATGCCACACCCCCTCCGCCGCACCCCCACCTCCACGCGGCCCTGCCTTGCCCGGCCTCTCCACCGCCGCCCACCTCGGTGGAAGTTGTGCCCCTGTCATCAGGATCCTCAGAAACTCCCAACTGTAAGCAGCCAAAGCCGCCTTGCTTTGTCCTCTACATGGGCTTTGATAACTGTAATGCTATATACTGTAGTAATGGAAGAACCAGCACGTGTTGTTTAGGTTGCAATTTAACTCAGGAATTGTGCTTTGCTTTTTGATGAATGGATGTCCTTTCCGTCAGAAAGATTGATTGCCGGCATACCTCGTCGCCTTTCTGTACTAGTTAATTCCGTAGCGACTAGCTTCACCGTCATATTGATGTTATCTTTCTGTAGATTTATTATGATTCGTTGTAGTAGTGTCACGGTTGTCTGCACTCTGTTCGTTTTTTGGTGTTGAAGTTACTTATGTTTTGTTAGTATCTCCAAAAATATCACATGCTTTCTAAGTTCTGATACAAAAAAGAAGTGTCCTAAGCTCATACTAGGTTTATTATGATGATATAGGTTCCGTTTGCTGTTCCCTAGACGATACATATTGTACATTTGATGGTATGAACTGGATTAGGGAGATGTTTTCCCCACACCATACACAATTAACAAGCTATGATCCCTTTACCCAGACCATAGACAACTAACAAGCTATTATGATGCTTTCCCCAGATGAACGCCAGTCAACATGTTGAGTCTCATGAAACAGAGCATGCCTCTACTGAAGTCGTGAGCCGTTTCTTTTGAATTTATAATTTGGTTGTTCTTGCTGCTGTTTCTCAGAGGAGCATTGATGATGCAGATGAGGAGCACAAGTTTATGGGTAATTGCGTCTGAGGCATTTCCGTGATGTCACTCCTTTTCGCCTTGGAGAACTGATGCATCCCCTAAATGATGCCTTTTGCATTCTTTGTATTTCCTTTTCTAAATTTTTTATTGGTTTAGTGGATGAGAGATGAGATGATGAATGAGATTAATTTCCCTATTGGTTTGAC
>QRDG01001938.1:0-224795 GCA_012064385.1 Puccinellia tenuiflora
TCTCGTGGTGAAAAGGAAAAAAGAAAAATCCAATCTGGACCGGAGCTCAGTGAGATCCTGTTGATTTCGATGGAGTGGGGAAAGAGCAGGGGACCTGATGCGGCTACCGTCCAGTGTACTGTTAGTACTGCAGCACAGCACAGATCCATGTCATTATCTTAACCTTAACTTGATAAACTATGTTGGCATCGTCAAAAATTCGCCACATGGATGACGATAACACATTGTTATTGTGGATTCACTGCTTCGACTAGTTGCCTCGACAACTAGCACAAGACTCGAGAGTAGGAAAGACTTGACATGGCCAGAAGCTATGGTTGGAAGTGGGGACTGCGGAGGCTTTGGAACATGGAAGAAAACAAACGATGGAGTTGAAAACGGAACAGACACTTGCTTAACACTTAGGCGCTATGGTATGCTATTGTAGCGCCTCAGGCCAAGGCGCTACTCGTTTTGCCAACGTGGCGGCTATGGGCCCCACATTTGGTTGTGTAGCGCCTTAGCGTTAGGTGCTGTGCTACATAGTGTAGCGCCTAGTGATAAGTCTTTACACTAGGACTTAGAAATTTCGGCCGAAATTTAACCAAAAATTTAATGTTTCAGAAAAACTTGAAAAAATTTCAGTAATTTCAAGTCCATATATATAATCAATTGGGGAAAGTTTGAACCAATTTGGGTGGATGAATTGAGAGAAACATTGATTTGAATGTTCAGTTTCAATTTTTAGCCGAAAATTTTAAATTTCCAGAAAAATTGGAAAACTTCATGTAATTCAAGTCCATATATATAAGCAATCTAGAAAAGTTTCAATCAACTTGGATGGGTAGATTGAGAGAAATATTAATTTTAATGTCCAGTTTCAAAGTTTAGCCAAAAATTTAAAGTTTTCATAAAATTGAAAAAAAAACTGTAATTCAAATCCATATTATAAGCAATCTTAAAATTTTGGCCGAACATTTAAAGTCTTTAGGATTTTTTAATTAATTCCATGTGGAAACTTTAATTTTTTGTGGGGGTTGGACTAAGGCGTTTGCTGTTGATCTATAAAAAAAATAGCACTTAAAGTGTAAACCTCTACAAATGTCTATGCCCATAGATTGATGTATTATGCCAAATGTTTGGTCGCACTATTAAAGGAACTGGGGATGTCGAAAAAAGTCTCTCAATCCCGCCATCTAAATTGATTAAGACTTTTTAAGATTGTTTATATATATGGATTTGAATTACAGAAATGTTCCAATTTTATGAAAACTTAAATTTTCGGCTAAACTTTGAAACTGGACTTTAAAATTAATGTTCTCTCAATACACCCATCCAAGTTGATTGAACTTTTCCAAATTGCTTATATATATATGGACTTGAATTACATGAAGTTTTTCAATTTTTTCTGGAAATTTAAATTTTTCAGCTAAAAATTGAAACTGAACATTCAAATCAATGTTTCTCTCAATTCACCCACCCAAATTGGTTCAAACATTCCCGATTGCATATATATATGGACTTGAATTACTTGGAATTTTTTCAATTTTTTCTGAAAACATTAAATTTTTTATCAAATTTTGGCCGAAAATTTCTAAGTCCTAGTGTAAAGCCTTAGCACTAGGCGCTACACTATGTAGCATAGCGCCTAACGCTAAGGCGCTACACAACCAAATGTGGGGCCCGTAGCCGCCACGTTGGCAGGACGAGTAGCGCCTTGGCCTGAGGCGCTACATAGCATACCATAGCGCCTAAGTGTTGGACGCTACTCGAAAAGGTTATTTTGTGAAATAGTTTCGCCGGACGTTTATTTTGTGAATTACTTTCGTTTTGTGGTTATTTTCGGTCAATTTTCCGCCATACACACCGACAGAGAAAATTAATTTACTTAATCAAATTTATTTAATTTACTAACCCACACAAATCCTAGGACGTCCTACTCCCTCAGTCCCAAATAGGTGGCGTAAAAAATTGATGGTATTATCTCTATGTTTGACTAAATATATAAATGTCAACAACTATGATATTTGAATAAATATATTGTGTTGGGGGGGTGGGGGGGGGGGGGGGGGTGGGGGTCCGCCTTTGTCAGGGTCGACTGAGAAAAGCTTAAGTCTCAGTCGATGTCATGTCAACTCGTGGCAGGTTGTGTGGGCTTTTCTGTCTTGTGAACGCTCGGTGTGCTTCCTGTCACACGTCCGTACAGGCCCTTTTTGCATGCCCCCAATAAGCAAAAAAATTCTTAAAAAAAAAAAGCAAGAAAAAGAGAAAAGGAATCAGAATCATAGATTCTAGCTGGTCCCAGTTATGCCTTCGTCCTCTTCTTCTTTCCATCCACTCCTTCTCGTCTCTGAAATCACCACAACAACTACAGGCCGCCATTAGGGGATCTCAAGATGAACTAGACATATACAAGACTCTCAGCCTAGATCTCCACTCACATCAAGAACGATATCTGAATGAGGAATCCATATGCAGCTTACCATGGTATGGACAGGTTTAAGATCTCCTGTTTTTCTTCAGAGTTATGTTTCTATTCTGTCTGGAATGAGTCAGCCGGTTATTCCCAATGTGCACAACTTCTTCAGGGTTGTAGTAGCTGCTGAGGACTTGGTGGATTTTGTCTCAGAAACTGAACTTCCATTGATTCTTGTGAGCTCTGTTTAGAAAATAGAAGCCTTATTAACTTTTAGTCAAATGTACAAATTCAAAATAAATAATCTAGACACCAAAATTTAACAAAAATATATCATAGGAAAATTAGGGTACAATAGTTAAAATTAGGAAGTTGCACATTTCTCAAGAGAAAGATGCAACTCCGTTCCGTACAAAATATCTAGTTGCATATTTCTAAAGAGAAAGGTGCAACTAGCTCCAGTAAAAAAAGACAAAAGCAAGTTGCACATTTTTCAAGAGAAAGGTGCAACTCGCTTTAGCAAAAAAGGCCGGGGCAAGTTGTATATTTTTTAAGAGAAAGGTGCAACTCGCTTCTGTAAAAAAGATATCTAGTTGCACATTTCTAAAGAGAAAGGTGCAACTCGGTCCGGTAAAAAAAGCCGAAGCAAGTTGCACATTTCTCAAAGTAGAAAGTTACAAGTGGCATCGGTAGAAAAAGGCCGAAGCAAGTTGCAATTTCTGAGAAATGTGCAATTCGCTTTGGCAAACAAGGCCATGTGTAGGTCAAAAAATTACAGCACATCAAATCTCGCAACCACTTGGCCTCAGGATTAGACAAGAAAATAAGGTGACTGCCACTTCATCCGACTTGAACAGACAGACTAAGTTCATACCAAGAAGTTGGAAAAGGAGCCGAAGCAAGATGCACATATCAACAACTTGTCTACCTTGTCTGCGATCATGTGTTATCCTCTGCACAAAAATAAATGAACAAAAAGCAGAAAACAACAAATGGTGAGTTGCATGATGGCTATAAAAAACAGAAACTAAAAAAGGGACCAGAAAATTATAGGATTCAGGAGTCATGGACAACTCACCATCTTCTTGTTTTTCAGCAATTTGCTTGCCCCACGAGTCCGATTAGACTCCTTTAACCTGAAATATTAAATTATATGTGTAAATGGAATATTATGCTAGAACTCAATACTAATTCATTTAACTGAAAGAATACATAAATTGAACCTAAAACTTGCTTACATACAACATATAATGAAAAATGTTCTTCACTTATTGAATAGTTGGGAACATTACAATTACTCTACATGATAAAATCATCGGTACTAAAAAATGCCGCCATGTTTTAGTGATTCGTTAAATACAATCACTACAAGAAAAACATTGTCAAAAAAAAGTGGACAGTCACCTATAGTGTGTGTTCCCCATTGTTTATTACATGTATGCATGCATGCTATTCAAAACAGAAAAACAAGATATACAGAAAAGATTAGACTGAACTCACAATTGTATAAAGGCCTCAAGTAAAGTTATATCATCATACGATTCATAATAGTCCTATTAAAACAACAGAGGTAGAACAAGAACATGAAACATATGAACAAACGAAACAAAAATTCAAAAATCCTAAAAAAAAATAGTCCATAAAACTTGATGTTTACCTCTTCATTACTGTCAAAATGGAGCTTATTCTTTTCCATGTATCTTTTCCAAAAATATCTCCCTCCTGAAAAAAGCACAAAACAACACTCGAGAGACAATTTGCTACCCGCATGGGTAGCTACACACCCATGCGTTATACGGAGATGCAAGCCGTATGTATCCGTTTTAGCTTGTTTTCCTAGTAAAACACGGATATTTGGTGTACAAAACTGGTTTCGGAATTTTCAAAAAAATATTTTTTGGTCGTCATTTTTAGCTTTTTTTCATAGTTGACTTTTTTGTTGACTTTTGGGTCAAACTTTACTAAAAAAATCACAGCGGATGAAAGAAATTCGAAAAAATTTCAAAATACTTTTTAATAATTCTATCAACTCTACTAGTGACATCCCTCTTGTCTACTTGAGTAATCTCATTTTACCGTTGCATATACATTTCGGTCAAACTTAGGGTGTGTAGCTACCCATGGGGGTAGCAAGTCTTTTCCGAACAACACTCTGTATGAGGAAGATAGATATTTGGATGATTCTCTGGCCTTATTACACCATGAATAAGTAATTATGGATCGATGTCTACCCGGTGACATTTTAGCTCTTCCAAAGAATACACACATGCTACACAATTCAGTTCAATAAGAGTTTCCACAGGCTAATTGCAAAACAACACCCTCTCTAGCTCTAGCATTATTACAAGCTGCATATTGCAATGTAAATACAGGAGAGTTTCACGTGCTACTGGTGAGATTTTGGTTCTTACAAAAATCGGACACATACATGTATGCTGCTACGCTTTGCTCATTTCAACGGTCGCTGGGGAACTTTAGAGGCTAGTACTTTCCTCCCCTCGCCCCACACGAGGGACAGGAGCAGTGAGCTTCGCAACATTTGCACCTCAACAGTCGGGGATGTCTCCCTTATAAAGACTATTACTAACGAACCACCAAATGCAATTTTAACCCCCAAAATCTCAGGAACTATCTGAGAGATTTCTGGATCCACAAGCAATATGGAGTCACGTGTAACTAAATGCAAATAAATGTGAGCATTGAAATTTATGTTAAAAGCATTTCTACTCGGTACATCCCGAGCCACGTTACGGTTTATATTTATGGGGGAGCAATGACAGATAAACTTTTACAAGGACTCAAACAAACTGACCCAAACTCTGTTTTATTTTTGGACTGAATATGGTTACAACTCTACCTCTAACGCTCTCACTTAATCATAATTGTTCAAGTTAAGCTCATGCTTGAAACCAAGTTGCGAACTGTGAAAGGTTTTGTAAAGCCATACAAAACTTGGTCGTTTGAAGGAACAAACCGAATTTCCAATAGATTGATCTCTAACAAAGTGAAAATATATTTAATTGTGTTTAACTTTTGCATGAAACACATGATTTGCTAACAAATATGTGGCACACATTGCCACACCATAAATACAGTGGTTGAGTCAACTGAATTCCAAGTTTTCAAGTAAAGATTTACCTAAATTATTTTAGTTGTGACATTTGCAAGAGACTTGTGTTGTGCATCGGTGCTGGATTTAGAACTTGTAACTTGCTTTTCTGCACTCTGAGAGACAAGATTTGTCGCAAAGAATATAACCTAACCTCAAGTTGATCGATGATCATCCAAACAACCTGCCCAATCCATAACTGAAAAGTCACTAACCAAAGTGGAGTGACATGGAAAAATTAGACCAGCACTGGGCGTATGCTTAATATATCTCATAATGGGTTAGCAGCAGTTCAAAGCAGGGTAGTACGAGTAGGAAAATGTTTATATACTTTATTAGCTGCATAAAAAATCTTTACGCACACAAGTTGACGTATCTTAGAAATTCAGCACAAAAGGAGGACAATTTGGACCAACAATTTTTCTTTGCCTGTTGTTTTTGTTGTCGCTAGTTACGGTATGTTGGCTTGCCCGCATGAGGCTCTTCCGTCTTCAAAGGCTTTGTCACCCATATGGCCTCTCGAAGTACGTGGACAGTTTTTATTTATTATGAAAGGAGCCACATGACCCTCAATTTCATCAAGAAACTGAAGCCTGTCACATATTTTCAACCAAACTTCTCCTTTTGACATACGTTGCATTATTTGGATGCCATGAAATGGAAGGTATACTAAAACATCCACTACAACTACTGCCTGAAAGCATTCAAGCGGAAAAACAATACATGGAAAACAAGATAACAACATAGTAACGAAGACAAAGTGATCGTTCCTTAGTCTCAGTTACTAGACAAAGCATTCTCTAAACTTTTTATTTCCGATGAATGTTCGGATTATCCAGTAGCCGACATAAAGAAAAGATGGCATTATGAAGATATGCACGCGTAAATATTTTGAAACAGGCATTGTTCCTAGCTTTCCATAAATTCCAAAGCAAGTGAGCATCATCAATCATCAATACCTTTGGATTGAGCTAAAGGACTAATTACCAGTGCACTCCAACCACACTTCATCAATATATATTAGAAGGATATCTCACGCATTGCGGCAAAATATCTTCAAAAAGATTAAATAAAGGGATATTAAATCCATGGAATATGAAGTTGTTTACAGAAATATGCAAGATCCTATTGATCGCAATTGTCGAAACGCTATATTAATTAACATGTTTTTTTGGTATTTGATGATAAAAAACTGGTGACGTGGATAATTGTATGGATGGAATGTAGATGACGTGGATAGGTTGCATGCAAAAAAATACTATTATTAATAAATTGAGTGGGATGATATGGACAATTGATTGGCCAAAATAGTGAATGATGTGGATAAGTTGCATGTCAATATAGACAACTTAAATGATCCCAAGTGGGGTTTTGTCTTATAAGGGATATTGATAGATAGCTAAAGGACAACCAAAGAATAAATGATTATAGCTTTCGTTGCTACCACATAACTCAGCATTCTATTCTCCATTCCAACCTAATAAAATTAGCCTAGACAAGCACTTTATATTTAACAAGAGCCACACAAAGGATTTGATTTTCGGAGGTAGTTTCATCCTCCAAATCATTTAGAAGGGGAAAGCATCCATCCAGCTACATACATAGTGGCCCATAAACCCCTAGCTAGCTTCATGCTGATTGCGATTAGATAGCATCACCGCCACCGTGGCGGACTGGAAGTTGCTTCTGCTTAGCAAGGCGCGCGGCGACCGGCAAGGGCTCCTCGATGGGCCTCGCCGTTGACGAAGGTGGTTTCTTCTTTAAGTCATCACAGTAGGTTTGACCAGTCAAAACACTGTCAGATCACTGAATTTGACCCTACGGTGCCCAATCACAGTCCCACCTTGATGACGTGGATCACACGTTCGCTGGGGAACCCCAAGAGGAAGGTATGATGCAGTATAGAAGATGTTTTCCCTTGATTAAGAAACCAAGGTTGTCAAATTCAGTAGGACTTGGAGAAGGCTTAGCGAGGTGTCAATCTACTTCGGCGCTTGTAGATTGATGCGGACCTGCACACAATCACAAACAAATACTTTGCTCCAATGAAACAAAGAGGTTGTCAATCTCTCCGGCTTGCCGAACACAAAGAATTAAATGTATGGATGTAAAATGTGATGAGAGTGAAATATGACCAGCGAGCAAATGATGATGAAAAACTATTAGAACGGTTGTAAGCAATGTAGGAAAATAGGACCGGGATCCACAGTTCACCAGCGGTGTCTCTCCAAAAGATATACATGATGGGTAAACAAATTACAGCATGGCAATTGACAGAATTGCGGGCGCACAACGAGGCTATCATAAAACAATATAGTTCAACATTTCATCTAATATGGGCATTACGTCTACATAGACTGTTTACTAACTACATCTATGAATAATAATCCACTCTGGGATCGCTATCCAGCAAGTCACCCAAAATATTAAGTTGCAAGCAACAGATCATTGCAATAAGCAAATTGCATAATGTAAGCAATGTAAATAACACAAGGAAATCACACTGTTGTTTTCTCCCTAGTGGCAACAACACATCTCTTGTCTTAATCGTTTCTGTTAGCCCAAGCTCGGACAAGAGAGGCATGAACCCACTATCTAGCATAAATACTCCCTCATACAACACTAATAATTACTTGGCCAAAGCATCTACTAGAATCGGAGAGCATGCAAGATCATAGATAAAACACAACATATAGATGAACAAAAGCAACGACTTCCACCATTCATCAGATCCATGCAAACACAATCATGTAGCAGGTACAGATAATATGATCTTGATCATGATATGCAGCTCACAAGATCTAAGCAATGGAGTACAAGGAGGAGAGACAACCATCTAGCTACTGCTATGGATCCGTAGTCTCGTGGTGGACTACTCACGCATCACTCCGGAGGCATGCATGGTGGTGTAGATGCCTTCGGTGTCGATTCCCCTCTCCGACAGGGTGCCGCGAAGAGCTCCCGAACTGGGGTTGGAGATGGCGGCGGCCTCGGACGTCTTCTGGAGAATATGATCGCGCCTCTGGTGTTTTTAGGTCAGAGGTGAATTTATAGGCGAAGGGGCGACGCGAGGAGGCGAGGGAGCCGTCCAGGTGGGCCCCAGGCGCGGCCAAGGGTGGGGCCGCGCCTGGAGGGCGTCTGGAGGCTGTGGCCTCCCCCTCCGGGCGTCCTTCTGGCTCCGTCTTCGTTTCATATTGGAAATAAATCCCGTAAATTTTCAGCGCTTTCTGAGAAACTTACCAGAACAACTTTTCTGAAACAAAAATACAGCAGAAAACAGGAAGTGGCACTATGCATCTTGTTAATAGGCTAGTTCCATAAATCATGCCAAAATGATATAAAAACATTATAAAAACATGTGGCACTGATATATAATCAAGAATGGAACATCAAAAATTATAGATACGTTGGAGACGTATCACGGCTCAGTTCAATCCTTGGCTCATAGTATTGGACCCGGCCACATCATCTGCGGTCAGACCAGGCTAGGACCGTACTAATCACAATGTGTAGAGTATTTACAGAATGTTAGGTTAATTAGCAAACCATAGTGCTAATCTCGATATATGGTGGATCTGATGACAATGAGTGGGGTGGCATAGTCCCCGGAGGGCACCGACACATTTTTTTAATGCTGTGCAAGTCTAGGAAAAATAGAGCATAGAGGTTTGTCTCCCACACATACATCCTGCCAACACCTAGTTATTCAACCATATATCTTTGGTTACTCTTTACATCAACCATAGAAAATGTCTTAAAGTTCCATCAAGACTAACAAAAATGAGAGGGCCCAACCAGAAATTCACTTTGGAACCCGAGCTCATATGCTCCTGGTCAAATAAAAAATGGAAAAATAGTAAAACATTTCAAAAAATTCTGAATTTTTCTGGTGATGAACATATACATGTTTTCTACATAATTGCAAAATTTCGTGATAAAATGACATGTATTCTGCCCTGTGCAAAAAAAAATCACTACTCTGAAAACATAATTTTTAAATCTCATTTTGGCCACTTGATTTGTCTTTTTTGCACAGAGCAGCCGAAATTTGGCACGTATGTAGAAAACATGTATATGTTCATCAACAAAAAAATTCAGAATTTTTTGAAATGTTTTACTATTTTTTCTGATTTTTTATTTGACCAGGAGCATATGAGCTCGGGAGCCAAAACGCCTCTCTCGGGCCCAACGTAACTTTTAAATTGAGTTAAAGTTTCAATTTCTCATGTATTTAGTTATGACCATCTTCTTCCACTCCTCATCTTCATTCTGTAATTCTAAAGAAGCTTGCACACCAAGCTTATGTTCGTAGAAATTAAATCAGTAACACGAGTGCCCCTTGATCCTTGGGTTGAAAAACATCAACCCATTTTAACTAGATGATACTTGTTGACCCCCTCTTTCTCCTACCAAAGTAAAAAAAAATATCTCTAAAAATTATACATTTTATATCTCCTTTGGAAATTCTAATAAAATACATCATTCTGATAAAATACAACAGGAAACTAGGTGCAATACTTAGGAAAGTTTCAATAAGGAAAATTCTACCTCCTAGAGATAACAAATTGCTTGCGAGCTCGGGGAGAGGCGTTTTGGCTCTCGAGCTCACATCCTCCTGGTCAATTTTTTTTAAAACAAATAGTAAAACATTTCAAAAATTTCTGAAAAACATTGACAACAAACATATGCAACTATTATACACTGTGCAATTTTTCGTGATCAAAATAGCATTTATGCTTGCCTATGCGAAATATAATAAAATCAGTGCTCAAAAAATATATTTTAAAATCCTATTTCAGCCACTGATTTTTTTTGATAGGGCGTAAAAAATGTCATTTCATCACGAAATTTTGCACGCATGTCGAAGATTTCTATGTTTATTGAGTTTATTTTTTTCCAGATTTTTTTGAAATACTTTACTATTGTTTATGAATTTAAAATCGAGCAAGAGCATGTGAGCTTGGGGAGCCATTGTGAATTTTCCGCGAGCTCGCGGCTTCCATTATTTTTTCTCAGAAAGTTTTCAATCAATATTACTTACCCTTTTGTAGTGAAGAGGAATACCCAAATGTCTAAAAGGGAATTCACCTACTTTGCAAGTGAATATAATATATGTGCATATTCACGTTGCCTTTATTACATGCGTAATGGTAGGTGAAAATACCCTTCTCATTATATATACGCCCATACGCAGAGCGAGCTTCATCCATTGTGTTGAGGGAGCATCAGGGACGGAGCCAGGAATTTTTCACCAGGGGGCCAAATGAATGCTATAGAGTTTGAAGGGGGCCATAGGCTTTTTTTTGTAAAATTTGCTGTCAAATCCTCATAATACAAGGGGGATTCAGAAAAGAATCAGCATGGGGGTGGCCATGGCCCCAGCTCGCCCCCTGCTGTCTCCGTCCCTGGGGAGCATAACCTTTAGTATTTAGTAGAGCCGAAGATAGACACCTAGTTCCGCACGAAACTAAGCAAGGGTAGAACTTGGAAAGATAATAGAGGTAACACGATACATGACATCAACTATCGTAGTTCACCTGATGTTAGTTTTAGGAATTAGAGACATTGGGAGTAGCAGTTTATGGGGCATAGAGCTACGATGTTGGGGCAGCAAGAACTTTGGTTCCAAGATCAGTGAATTGACATAATGCCCGATCATGATGCTTGATCAACCGGTTGGTTTAGTTTCTAGGCCTAAACATGATACCTAATCACAAGCTCTAGGGAGGGGCCAAATGATCTGCCAGAGTGCGTTGGGGAAAAATATAACATGAGCAGCTAGCGCACGGCTTCGATAAGGGAACTTGGTCGAGACTAGAGATCGCCTTTGGATGAATTGGTTGGTTGTATTATGCTGCAGCGAAGAACTAGGTCAAGACTAGAGTACCGCTAAAAAGTTCTTGAGCACCTATACATTCAACCAGAGTGATGTGCCACTAGATTTGTCTCCCCACCCCTCCCCTCGGCCCACCAAAATGTCCGGCTCAAAAGGCGTGGACTAGGATGTGATCAAAGCGGATGGTTCGTCGGTATTGGCGGTCCGAGATAGCGGAA
Source organism: Puccinellia tenuiflora (assembly GCA_012064385.1). NCBI lineage: Eukaryota > Viridiplantae > Streptophyta > Magnoliopsida > Poales > Poaceae > Puccinellia > Puccinellia tenuiflora. Next base: position 11,559 of record QRDG01001938.1, read on the forward strand.
GTTTCGAGCACTTCGCCGCCCCCCTCCGTGTAGATAAGCTCGTCTTCTGCATCCCTTGCCAACAGTCTCTACAGGACACAGTCGGCTTCGAGCTCCACGTCAGCGGCTAGCCAAGGACAATGCAACCGCTGGTCCCACCGACGTCGCATAGATATGCACCGCCCCACCGCGTCAGTACACTGGTTTGTTTGCGATGTCATATTGGACCATGATTTATGTCCGCATGGACAGGAACATACGCGGGTGGACAAATTGGGTAGTCCCGGTCACCCTAAACAAATCTCCAGCGGCATCCCCTTAAATTGGTACCAATCCGGCACTCCCCAATTTGTTTCCTCTTTGGAGGGGGGGGGGGGGGGGGGGGGGGGGGTTCGGACACTTGTTCGACACATCCCTGAGTGCCGCCCGCAGCGGCACCCTCCAAACGGAACCCCCTATGTTTTTCTATTTGGTTAACATTTGAAAATTACAAATAAAACACACGATTTTTATTGCAATTAGATATATTAACTAGAACTGATCTATACTTAAACTACAACAAATCTATTAAACTATAATTAATCTACATGTCGGGAGAAGGTGGAGGGGGTGGCTCATTAGGACAACCTCGTCGATGTTTGCACCTAGCTCGATGAAAGAGGGGGGGGGGGGGGGGGGAGCCAGCCTCGTTGCGGCGGGCCACATTTCGCGAGCCAACATTTCTCCTCCCTGCCTTGCACCATCAGCATGTGCACCTCCCTGGCCTGGGTGAGGGTGGCCCAGGAGGTGGCTAGGTTGTGCAACATGTTGTGGTGGTGTGGTGTGGCGTGGGTTGTGTTGTCTACGGCGAGATGTGAGCACAACGAGAAGTGGTGCCACAGTGGAGCTTCTTTATAGCAGGCCAACAGAAAAAGGTGACGCGCGCGAGAACCGACAGTGGGTGGTGAGGCGACATGCATGTCGGTTTAATACCGACTCCACCGCATTAGCGTCTGAGAAGGCTGCTCCGCCATTAACAGCCACGACATGTCAAGGTTGACCCACCTGTCTATAAACATGTCCGGTCATTATCCGGCACGCACCGCGTTTGGAGGCCCGCTCGGAGATGCATGGTAGACATAAATTGGGCCAGACCGGATCTTTGATGGTGTCGCTGTGGCAGTTTTTCACGTCCTATGTACCAACGGATTTTTTGGAGTGCTTTGGAGGGTGTTGGTGGAGACGGTCTAACATTTCTGAAAAGTTCACACTCTCCTTCTACTCCTGCTGTCATGAGAAGACTGAAACATGAATCGCCATTGGGAGACCGGTGACTGAGCGGCTGGTGAGAAGAAATTGCTGACTGGTTGGCAAGAGGACAGTGAGATTTGTCCGGAGGTGCGATGCATGAATGGGCCTGGGTTTTCTGGATCCCATGGTGAAAAATGAAACGAGAGTGGAAGAAGTTGGCGCTGGAAATTACAATCTGATCTGGTGCCCAGTGCAGTGAGATCCTGCCGATTGATTCACCACCAGTACTGCTGCAGTGCTAGCTTGCTGTGTACCGCCACTAGTACAGTATGGATCCATGGCATTATCTTAACCTTAACGATAGCATCCACATTGTACTGCTAGTAGCAGCAGTGTGCTGTAGTACAGGTCCGGAGCATTATCTTTACCTTAACGACGGCATTCACGTTGTTGGCGTCGTCAAAATTTGCCACATGGATGATGATGAGGATCGGAAGTCTAATTGTCTCGAGTGCCACATGGATCTGTGAAATAATATTAAACTCTTGATCGACTTAGCAGTAGAGAAAGGTTTGGCATCTGCTGCACATGGCCAGAAGCTTTGGGACAAGCACCATTGCAGCCTTGGAACACGGAAAACCGGAAGAAAATAAACGATGGGGTTGAAAACGGGACGAACACTATATAGATTGCTTGCCTTCTACGCCGTAGACCACTGCGAGGGCTATGGTATCTGCAGGAATGCAGTTGCAGCGTCTTTCCCAAAGTTTCAAACGCGGCCAAGATTCCTGCCATGCACACACCGACGGAAACAAGAAAATAATGTGTTCTTGCTAGGGTAGATGTAACCTATAGAGCCTTTCCACGGTTTTATATCACCATAATGCATTTCAGTTCCTTGTGGAAATAAAAGAGATGTGTTGATAGACGAAGTTAAAACACATGGGGAACAACAAGTACCACCGAGCTTTCAGAAATCACGGACAAGCTTCAGAAATGATTGTGCTAGAACCGGCTGTCTTGCAAAGACAGTAGATTCTTTCCTGGCCGATCTGCAAACCAGTCTCACTCGCAATTAATCAGCAACGAGCTCTGATCTGCGACCACTACAGAGAAGTTTTGGTCCGAAGGGCAAACAGAACGAGATATGTGCATCCAATCCCTTTGCTTATGTGTTGCATTTTCTTAGATCTACTCCGTATTTCTTTCTGAGGAATGTTAAGGGATACGGCTGGTGGAACACTGCAAGTATTCATGTTGGAGATAGTTGGAACCGTAGCTGTTCTGTTGGCATCCTGTCCCCATCAAGCCAACATTCGAAGGTGATTTTGGATATAAAAGCAATTCTATCTTCCAAGTTGATGTTAATTCACGCGAAACCCCAACAGGGGATCAAGATTTCATTATCGTCAGATAACGAAATACAGAGAGCCAGTATCCACGTGCAAACAAAGCAAAAGCTAGGAGTTCTAAGCTAGAGCAACTCCTACCTAGAGGGTAGCACCCACAGAGGAACCTAGCCTAGCTCTCTCTCTCGCAGCTCACGGGCGGAGGAGGAAGAAGGAGCAGAACGCACTGGAGTTTTTGTGGCCGCACGAACAGCCTCTTTTCCATTACCCAAACTGGCTAGCTCACCCTTACACATAGGGATTACAAGACCTTTTATAGCCTGTCAGCAACGCAGCGCCCACGTAACAATATAAAACTAGGCACAATACTTAGGAAATTTCAGTAAGGATATATCTCCTATAGAGATATAAACTACCTTGAGACCTAGAAGCTTTCTTCTCCATTTTTTTCCTCAAAAGGCTTACTTAGCCTTTTGTAATTCAGAGGAATACCCAAACGTCTAAAAGGAAATTCACCAATTTTACAACTAAATATATGTGCATATTTATATTGTCCTTCGTACACATACGATGGTAGGTGAAAATATTATTTCCTCATTATATATATCCCCAGAGCCAAAGCTGCTTCGGTCATTGTTTTGATGAAGTAGAACCTATAATATTTTCTCTGGTAGAGCTAGGGGAGACAATTACACGAGCATGACCCAAAGGCTAAGAGAGATACCAGTATACGACATCTACTTTCATATTAGACCTATTATTAGGCATTAGAGACGTCGGGAGCACTAACAGATGCAACAAAACCTATTGGAGTTGGCGTGGAAACAGTTATGGTGCCACGGCCCCAGCACTGGTAAAATGTCCAATCACGACACCAAGGTTACTCTGAGTTTTAGGCGTCGAAAGGTAGCCTAGGTTTCTGCCATGCACACCGGCCGATAGGTTTTAGGCGGCTCAATTACAACATGTGGTGGATAGTGTGGCTAACCATCTCGCTGGATGGTGCTCGGGCCTCCTTAATAGAGGCGGGCGGCTGGAGTTGTCAAAACACACCTCTCGGCGATGTCCGTCTTCTGTATGATGTCTTTGGGTCCCGGTGCAACTTAAGTTTAACGTACGATGCAATGTTCGCCTCTCTGAATGTCTCCACGGTTAAGATCTTTAAAATATACATTACCGGGTTATGTAAATCCGAACTATCCCCCTCGCGGCCTCTCCTCATGCACGTACAAATCTATGCAAAACTTACTCTCCCCTATCATAAATACTGTGTCATTGTTTTGAGGGAACACAACCTTTCATCTTTCTTTCGTAGAGTTTTGCAGTAGAAAGCTTGATCCCCACAAGATGAAACTAGTCAAGGGCAGAAGTCAGAGAGCTAAGACATATAACACGAGACACATCAACTATGATAGTCAAAAGGTTGTCGATATTAGATATTAGGATTCAGAGGCATTGGGAGCACTAGCTAATGTGGCACAAGAACCATGTGTTCTCGCAGCAATATCAGTGGCGTCACGGCCGTTAGACTATCATAATGCCGGATCATTATCCGAACAGTCAATCCTTTTTTTAGGCGCTGAACTGGCGAGAAAGAAGATGGGGTCCAGTCATAAGCTTCAAGAAGGGGTCATACACACTATGTATAGTGCATTGGGAAGAGTGGAAGGCAATCTGTGCACGCCTGCGATGGAGGAACTTCATGGATACTAGAGTGGCTTTGGTTGAATCTGATGTTGGTTGTAGAAACTTGTAACAAATAATTTGTATAAATGTGCAATTATATTGTTTTTGTACTTGTGTTTGTTTAGTTGCAATTCTATCGAGACTAGAGTGGCTTAGGCTAAATATGTTGTTTCTTGTAGAAACATGTGCTGAGGCTGGTGCACGCTCCCCTTTTCGAAAAAATAAATAAATAACTTGTATTTCATAGGAAATTATAGAATTTAAGTTGCCATAACATTTTCTCCTAGCTCCGTGCTCAATAAAACTATCTACTTTGTGATTCTAATTTGGTATATTTGTTTCAATTGATTCCAACCATGGAATCTCTATTTCCCAAAGTGTCCACAATTATAATTTCTATTTGTTTTATGAACCTTGGCACATTTGATATCTTCCACAGGATTGGCTTTCAAAAATACACATTATCACAAAAATTGACATCATAAATGGAAAATAGATCAAGTTCGTGATCAATATCATATTGACACTCTACTACATGGTAGTCCCCCATGTCAAGTCCAGATCTACCTTTGACAAACTGAAATCAAAGGTTATTTTCTTACTTCATAACTTCCAATGTCATTTCCATGTATCATAAAATTAAGTGAGACATGTCCACCTCTTTACATAGAAAAAATGAAAGGAGAAAGAAACCAGATTGTTCCTTACAACATTACAGTGGCATGTTCCTTTTATTCCTGCAAGAATCCATGTGTAAGATTACATGATAGGAAAGTCAAAGAATTCATTTCAATATGTTTGAGCGGAGGTTAAATTTCGTATGGAATGCAGTATAAGCAATCCGTAGGAAAATATCATGTCGGATTCAGTCCTATGAATCAAACAACTGTAGGAAAAATTCCTAAGGGTTCTAATCCTCTAGAATTCCTATGAAAATACTTTGAATCAAAGTGGCCCAAAGTAAGGCGACAAAATCTACTACCGAGCTTTCAAAACAAACAAATATTGAAAAAAATTTATGCTGGAATTGGTTGTCCAACTATTTAAGACGAAGTGGTAGGGCTACTAGCTAGGAGTAGTCGGTCTATTGTGGAATACGTGGGAAATGAGAAATCTAGCTTCTTCCCAAGCGATCTTGAATGTGATCCTACCAATATGGTGTTTTCATATGCCGATTAAAAGTTCTTCAACAGATTTTACCGAATGGTGTCGTGTAAAGGCTTTATGCGGCTTTCCCTAAAAGATTGACTCTCATGCAACACTAGATGTGAGACCTGGCAATGATTGTCATCTTTCCACATCGTTGCTCCCTAGATATGAGTGGTCGAACCTTTATTAGGGTTTGTATGATTCCTCGAATACGTTGAACCGGGGGCTCCTATCATGTTCTGTTTTCATTTCGTCTATTGTAGTTTGATGTATGAATTTTATTTTGATGCTCATGGAAGTGCCATCTCACCGCGTGGGTTGTGTCGTGAAAATGTAAGAGGTGTGCGTATGTTGTGTGTCAAATTCCATTTCTTCATGACATCAGGAGCTTGTGGGCCCTTCAAAATGGAAGAGGTGAAACTCACCTCCTCGTTTAAAAAAAAACTGTCCTATGACACCTAGAATCAAGATCTGGACTACCATCCCAACCCATTGGGAACCATGCCAAAAAAAGATAGCTTTAAGTGCATACATTTTCTACTCACTCCGTTCCGTAAAAGAGGCGCATAAATTTTTAAGCCAAACAATGTAAATTTTTACCAAGTTTATAGGAAACACTATTAATATCTAAAATTATATATCAACATCATTAGATACATCATAACATATATTTTCATATTATGTCTATGTCGTATCATAGTTTTTCATAGATTTTTTAAAATACTTAATCAAACTTTGCATCGTTTGACTTTTGAAAAAATATACGCCTAAAATTTCATCAAATTTTAGGACCATTCTCTATGTTTTTCAAAATATTGACAATTCTAGAGTTTAATAGATATGTTTTTGAACGGACACCCGGTGCGAAGATAGTTTAACGCGTAAGTTTTTATACTTTGCAGGATGTTCATGATCTCCTCTCTAAATCAACAACTGGTCCACGGCTGAAATCTTTAGAACATACGTGACCGAGTTCTACAAAGCCCCTCTATGGCCCTTCAGCCTCTAGGCGTGCATTTATTATTGTTGTTGAAAATTTCCTGCTCCCCGTTATATATACCCACAAACTAGTCATTGTTTTGCTGGAGCAGAACCTTTAGTCTTTTAGTTGAGCCACATGTCGTTCCCCACAAAAATAGGCAAGGGCAAAACTCGGAGATCGATCAAGCTAAGAGAGGCAATGACACAATCAAATATCGTAGTCAACATGCTGTCAGTGTAGAATTGTATTGAATAATAATCGATAGCAATATTGTGCCGGTTACAAGAGGTATATATGAGGGGCATAGGCCACCGACCTAGCCTAACACAAACCGAATAGGACTCTAAAACACAATTACAACTTGTATTCTAACATCCCCCGCAGTGTCAACGGTAGGCTCGACGACGTTGAGACTGAAACGAATGTCTTGAAACGGAGTAGTCGCCAGGCCTTTAGTAAAGATATCAGCGAACTGAGTAGAAGTAGGCACGTGTAGAACACGAACTTGACCGAGAGCCACCTTCTCTCGAACAAAATGAATGTCGATCTCAATATGCTTGGTGCGACGGTGTTGAACCGGATTCCCTGACATGTAGACAGCTGAAATATTATCACAGTAAACAATGGTAGCTTGCTCAATAGGACGGTGCAGCTCCGACAGCAACTGGCGCAGCCAAACTGTATCAGCAACCGGCCACAACACGGTACTCAGCTTCGGCTGACGAGCGAGAGACCGTAACCTGCCTTTTTGAAGACCAAGAAACCAAATTGTTACCAAGAAAAACACAAAATCCGGATGTGGACCGACGAGTATCTGGACAACCAGCCCAGTCTGCATCAGAGTAAGCGGTCAATGAGGTGGGAGAGGATTTGTTTATATGAAGACCTAAATCTAATCTGCCTTTGAGATACTAAGAATACGTTTGACATGGTTGAAGTGTGGAACACGAGGATCATGCATGTATAAACAAGCTTGTTGGACAGAAAAAGAAATTTCAGGACGAGTGAGAGTAAGATACTGGAGGGCGCCGGTGAGACTACGATAAAGAGAAGGATCAGAAAAGGGATCACCATCGGCAGAAAGTTTGGAACCTGTATCAGCAGGAGTACGAGACGGTTGACAATCAAGCATACCAGCACGAGAAAGAAGATCTAGAGTGTACTGACATTGAGACAAGAAAAGACCAGAGGAGTCACGGATGACAGCAATACCTAAGAAGTGGTGAAGAAGACCTAAATCGGACATAGAGAATTCTTTGCAAAGAAGAGAGATAATATGATCTAAAAAGTGTTGTGAGGAAGATGTGAGAATAATATCATCAACATAGAGAAGAAGATAAGCGGTGTCGGTATTGTGATGAAAGGTGAAGAGGGAAGTGTCCGAACGGGAAGGAGTGAAACCGATTGTTTGAGCATAAGTAGAAAAACGTTGAAACCAAGCCCGTGGTGCTTGTTTAAGACCATAAAGAGATTTTTGAAGAAGACAAACATGATTAGGATAGGAAGAATTTTCGAAGCCAAGAGGTTGTTGACAATAGACTGTTTCTTGAAGAGAACCATGAAGAAAAGCATTTTTGACATCGAGTTGATGAATAGGCCAAGAAGAAGATACGGCGATGCTAAGGACAGTACGAATAGTGCGTGGTTTCACAACAGGAGAGAACGTCTCATCATAATCGATGTCGTGTTGCTGAGAGTAACCACGGCATACCCATCGAGCTTTATAACATGCAAGACTTCCATCGGAATTAAATTTGTGGCGAAAAACCCATTTGCCGGAGACTATATTTGTGTTTGAAGGATGAGGAACTAATTGCCATGTGTTATTTTGAATGAGAGCATCATATTCATCTTTCATGGCTGCGGCCCAACTAGGATCTAGGAGAGCTGATTTGTAAGATTTGGGAATAGAGAAAGAAGATAGAGATGCGTTTAGATTTAGACGATCTTTGGCGGGTAAACGAAAACCGGACTTGCCACGTGTGCGCATGGTATGATCGTTAGTAGGCCACCGGAACGGGAATAGCATGAGGAGGAGGGATAGATGACGACGTGGTTGACGCGCCTGGCGCTGCGGAGGTAGCGGACGCGGGTGTTGGCGGCGGAGACGACGACGGCAGGAAGTCTGCCGCGGCAGAGGTTGCAGCAGGAGAGGGCGCGGTGATGTCTACTATACGCTTCTATTCTTGTAGACTTCTTGGGCCTCCAAGCGCAGAGGTTTGTAGGACAGCGGCAATTTTCCCTTAAATGAGTAACCCAAGGTTTATCGAATACACAAGAGGTAGAGGTCAAGATTCCCTCTCAAGCAACCCTGCAATTAAGATACAAGAAGTCTCTTGTGTCACCAACACACGTAATACAATTGTTAGTTGTATAGGTGCACTAGTTCGGCGAAAAGATGGTAAAATACAAGTAATATGGATGGTAAAAGGTGATTTGTAATTCTGTAATAAAAATGGCAGCAAGCAAACAAGTGACAAAAGTGACTAAAAAAGGTCTATCAATGCTTGGAAACAAGGCCTAGGCTTCATACTTTCACTAGTGACTACTCTCAACATCATTAACATAATTAAACACATAATAGTTCCCACAAAAATACATGCGTGTTAGACGTTACTCGGAGATCATTCTTTTGTAGATAAAATAGGATGAGAATTGCGTAGGGTTATGAAAAGCACACCTTAAAGTTCGTATTCCACATCTATGGACACTTCATGCTGTCACTATCCGCATCCAAAGATAGTACTAACAAACACCACAACCTATTTTTTGAATAGTCTCTTTCTTCAATAACACAAGCATCAAGAAATCTCATGATCTATTCAATCCAACAAATAATAACAAACTCATGATGAAGATCCTTCCAATCTATTATCCATAGAGTCACACACGGCACCCATCCTATCACCGAGGTACCATGATCACAACGGTGGCTCCGGAAATTGTACTAAATAACACCACTTGAGCAACATCATATCCATTACACGTAGGGAAACATAATATATTTAACTACACTAACAAAGGCCATGATCACAACGAAGATCACATCATGGGAGAGAGAGATAACCACATAGCTACTTGTATAAGCCTCAGCCCCGGTGGAGACTACTCACGCATGGCCATGGTGAGTGGGAGCTTGATGGAGAGGTGCAGCCCGGAGGAGAGACGGCGACGGCGGCGGCCCTTGGGGGCAGCAGCCCGGCGAGGCGGTGGCGGCTCTGAGAGGGGCGGCGGCTGCCCTTGGAGAGGCGGCGGCGGCTGCCCCTTGGAGGCGGCGGCGGCCCTTGGCCCTCCCTTCAAGCTTGGAGATGGTGCTGGTATGGAGGAGGTTCTCCACCTCACGGCGGCTGCCTTGGAGGAGAAAAATTCGTGGGGGCTTGATGACCTTGGTTACCTCTCTTTATATACTTTCCCGAATTTCCGTTATCAGATTTTTGGGCTTCAGTAAAACGGGGATAGTCTCACAACTATGTCCGATGTGAGAACTTCAGTTGACATCGTCGTCAGGTCTCAGACTGACGATCTCTGAAATCTGTTAGAATGGACAGATTTCAGGAAAGTCCAATTCGACTCCAACAAGGTTTCCTTTTGTGTTTTTGCCAATTTCCAAGCGATTCCTACACATCAAAGTGTAAAATAAGAACATTGTGCACTTTTACAACTATTAATAGGTTAGCCCAAATAAATCATAAAATTGATATAAAATGATAGTAGAAACATGTGACAATGTCACAAAACTAGCATGGATTACTCCAAAATTATACATACGTTTGACACGTATCAGCATCTCCAAGCTTAACTCCTACTCGTACTCGAGTAGGTAAGTGATAACAAAATAATTTTTGATGAGACATGCAACCAACACAATCGTGATCAAGATAGTAATGTAAAGCATAGGATGTGAATGAAGTGATACAAAACAATTGTCTATAGTTGATAGCAAGAAAGAAATGAATAACCAAGTTGAATCATTCAAGCAAAATCTTTCATAATTAGTACGTTAAAGACATGAAAGCAATGTGATCCACGTATTTGATTAATCCACAAAGGTAATAGTTTCATGAAAAAAAGTGTTTGAGAATCAAAACAAAGAAGATGTAAGTTTTAGCAAAAAGCTTCAACTTCCAACGGTAAAGTCAATATAAAGATTTATGTTTAATCTGACAATGCAATATGATCAATGATACCCAGGGTCAATGGTAGATGTTTGCTTTGGTGAAGATAGAAGGAAGAGGAAAACTGACTCAACATTAAAATTAAAAGAAAGGCCCTTCGCAGAGGGAAGCAGGGATTAGTCATGTGATAGAGCTTTTTATTTTTATGAAACAGAAGTAAAACAATTTTGAGACATGCATGCTTTCGTCAACGACTTCACAACAGAGAAGCTATCTAGTCCCCCATAACAAGCAAGGCTTTTAGACTTGTGAGAGCAGCTGGTTTTTAGAGGAGCGAGTATGCTCTTCTTTCTCCTTGGTTTCACCACTGTCCAATGTTTGAGCTGATTTCTCAGATTTGCATTGCGCGGAGTAGAATGGTGAGTTATATTTATATTTTGCTTAACCTGCTCTCGGGTTGATTCAAGTGAAGACGTAATCCATCGACACCGGGTGAAAGGGGGGAAATGACCTTGTTCGTCACAAGTTATATCTAGCTCTCTACTGCTCCCTCATGAGCATAAAAACAGAGGCACAAAAAGGAGTATTTTGAATTTTTAAAGATAGCACATGAAAAATTTACTTGGAATGGTAGGAAATACCATGCATAGGTAGATATGGTGGACTCGGCTGGCAAGATAGTTTGGCATTGGGATTTGGATGCACGAGTGAACCATACACTAATCACGAATTTTTGGGCTTAGCAAAGAAGGTGTTTGAAGCAAATATCTAAAATTAACCGGTAACAGAGTAGCATAAGACATTTATCCATCATAACCATAAAAGCTCCACACCGTCTCCAATGTTGACCAAACAATTTTTTTGATGGAAAGATTAGCTTAAAGAATTAACAACTACCAAACACCACATAGTTTCAAGTTTTTAACAGTATTTCTTTACTAATCAATTCTACTCAAATAACCAGCAAGTTTAAGCATTCATCCTAATATCTCAAAACAAATTAGAAGTATCAAGTATCCACACAATGATCTACAATACTATGCAGGCTTTTCATTTCATTCCAATATCACATGAATAGCTTTTTGTCCCTTTGACAATTCAAGCAATTTACCAATAACAACTCTCCAACAAATATAAGTGAAGAATATGAGAGTTTAACAACGACTACTAGCAGCTCTAAACAAGATAAAAGCTAAAAGCAAGAGCTTACTAGCAAACAAACAGTAGCTAAGAATACTTAACAAGATATAAGCGAAACAAAGGAGTATTCAAATGAAAAAGCGGAACGTGTCTCTCTCCCACACAAACAAAGCAAGGATCCAACAAGCATATGACCAGCAAACAAACAAAACAAAACTGAAAGTAAAAAGACGCTCCAGGCATAGCACATAATATGTACAGTGATAAAACGAAGTTCAACGAAGACGACCTTATGATAGTCGATGAAGATGAGGGGATGCCTTGGGCATCCTGAAGCTTTGACTCTTGATAGTTCTTGATATTCAGAGGGGGTGCCATGGGGGCACCCCCAAGCTTAAGCTTTGATCCATCCTCGATTTCTTCATATTACTCTCCTTTGGAACTTAAAAACTCGCTTCACACAAAACTTCTCATAATTTGATTAGAGGGTTAGTGCTCATAAATTAAAATGCACATGTATTCAACTCATGACAAATTGCAAACCAACTTCATTAGACATTAGCTATTGTTTACTAAGCCTCAATGTGGCACTCCTCCTCAAGAGTATCACATTTGACGATAGTAAAGAGACAAATACAAAATAAAAGCAGAATCTGTCAAAAACTGAACAGTCTGTCAAGATTGAATTTTTCGAGGCACTTCTGTTGCTCAAATCAGAAAACTCAAAACTAAAGAAAGATAGATAAAAGTATCAGGATTGATGTCTAAAATTATCAGAAAAATATAAATTCAGGGATTTTCTAGATTTTCGAACAGTGAAGGACAGAAATCTGTTTCTGGACAGCAAAACAACACCTCGCACTTTCAATGCATTAGACGTTAAACTTGGCACAACAAACCAAAAGAAAAATATACAATGAAGTTGCTACAGAGGCAACAACGCCATGACTCAAGAAAAGCAAAAAGGAAACTGAAAGTAAAAGATGTGTTGCCTCCCAACAAGCGCTTTTCTTTTAAGCCTTTTAGCTAGGCATGATAATTTTAATGATGCTCTCATAAGAATAAGAGTTGGAACGCCAAAGAGAGCATCATGAAGCAAATATCAAACACATTTATGTCTAACTCTCTCCCTATGCATAGGCATCTTGTAAGAAAATAAATCATTGGAGCATAAAGCATTAAGCATAGGAAGGCAAAGCAAGTGCAACATTAAAACATTCAACATAAAGAGGGGAAGCTTCATAAGATGAAAATTTATATAACCACACTCCCCTCTCTCATAACAACTTTCAGTAGAATCATAATAAAACCCAATAACATAGCCATCACATAAAGTATTTTCTCATAATTCACATGCATAAAAGTATTATTATTACTTTCCACATAAGTAAAATCTTTATTATTAGTAGCATTGAGAGTAGGACTATCATATAGAACTTGGACATGATAGACTAATTGTGTATTAGAAAGATGATGTTCAGTAGGAGAGTAATAATTATGACTAGTCTCGTAGGGATGATTAAAATGATTCTTTATGGCATAGTTATCATCACAATAATCATAAAAAATTGGAGGCATAATATCATCATAAGCAAGGGGATAGTCATCTTTCCAAGCATATATTTTTGTAAACAAATCATCATGACTTTCAATACCAAAAGGATTTTCAAACCCATCATCCCAAGCTTGAGGTTTTCCACATTATGATTAGAAGAAATATGAATATTCCCAACAGTGTAACAATTATCAATATCATCATTTTCAAATTGGTGCCAAAAAGATTTTCAAGGTCATAAGTAGTATTATTTTCCCAATAGACGTAACATCAAGATAATAATGAATACAATTAAGCGGATCATCTTCAATAATTTTTGATTCATGCTCATTAGGAACAACCATGATGGGAGAAATATGCTTAGGGGATGATACCGTTTCCTCTTTATTTTTACTCCTCCCTCTCTTCTTCTTCTTCACCACCTTAGGAGGGAGTGGTTGGAAAGGAAGCTTCTCCACATAATCTGATTCGTTATTAGAAAAGACAGGAGAAACTTGGGAGAATCTCTCCCTTTCATTATTGGCAACATAAGAAACATATGTCCTTATATACTTTGGTGAAGTTATATTCTTTCTAATTTTTGCAATGTAAGCATTGTCACGGCAATTCATAACACAATAATGATAAGCTCCCTTGAGAATGCTATTTTTCCCAAAAGTACTACTATCTAACCAAGAAGTTTTTTCTGGTAACTCTTCACACCCCAAAACAAATTAAGTTCATCATAAAGACTAGAGGTGATCATGTTATCACAAAACAGGCTAATAATTCTATCATTAAGGAACGAGCATTGGAAATTAAAATGACCTTCTTCATTGCAAAGTTCACACATAAAAGGATAGAGGTCATTTAATTCTCTAGCAAATTTATGTAAATCCTTAAGCCATTTGCTTGTTCTTTCATGCTTATGTTGCTTACAATATTTATCTTCTTCAACCCGAGTGCTTTCACAAGGTCTATGCACTCCACAAAAATTAACATGCTTATATGGAACATTATTTATAGAGATTGGATCATGTCTATTGCAATCATCATTAACAATTTCATTTTGTTTGCAAATGTCTTTGAAAGGTTCATGATGCTTAGACCATTTCTCTTTAGGAATATTAATATGAAAAGCAAAAGATTTATAGATATCAACAACTATATGAGAGTCAAGTCCAAACTTAGCACTAAGCTTATTAAAACTATCAGTTTCAACAAAAGACTTAATACAATCATACTCATAATTTATACCTGACTCTTTACCTTTGTCGATCTCCCAATCTTCAATGTTTTGTTGAATATTTTCAATAAGATCCCATTTAGCATCAATCTTCTTACTTGTAAAAGAACCCATAGAAGAAGCATCAAGTATTTCCTTGTCATGACGAGATAGCCTTGCATAAAAATTGTTAACAATAATATCCTTGGAAAGATCATGGTTAGGACATTTAAGCATTAATGATTTCAATCTCCCCCAAGCTTGAGCAATGCTCTCTCCGTCATGTGGCCAAAAATTGTAGATATAATTTCTATCTCGATGAATTTCATGAAGAGGATAAAATTTAGAATAAAAGAGAGACATAAGCTCCTTCCAATCCAACAAGTGAGAATTGTCTAGCAGCCTATACCACTCCAATGCTTTCTCCTTAAGTGATAAGAAAAATAATTTCCTCATGATTACCTCTCATGATACACCTGCAATCTCAAACAACCCACATAACTCTTTAATATAAAGCAGATGATAACTAGGATGTATATCTCCATTTCCTGCATAGCAATTACTCATAACACGATCAATTATCCCCATTGGTATCTTGAAAGGAATACATTCAGTATGTGGAGTAACCTTATCCACCATGGGAGTGGTGGAGAGGTCACTCTCAAAAAGCAAATTCAAAGAACAACGTTCCATAAGCCAAACTAGTGAAATAAAAACAAGAAACAAAAAGATATAACTGCAGAATCTAAAGAAGATACCTTCAAGCGCTCACCTCCCCGGCAACGGCGCCAGAAAAGAGCTTGATGTCTACTACACGCTTCTATTCTTGTAGACTTGTTGGGCCTCCAAGCGCAGAGGTTTGTAGGACAGCGGCAATTTTCCCTTAAGTGAGTAACCCAAGGTTTATCGAATCCACGGGAGGTAGAGGTCAAAGATATCCCTCTCAAGCAACCCTGCAATTAAGATACAAGAAGTCTCTTGTGTCCCCAATACACCTAATACAATTGTCAGTTATATATGTGCACTAGTTCGGCGAAGAGATGGTAAAATGCAAGTGATATGGATGGTAAAAGGTGATTTTGTAGTTCTGTAATAAAAATGGCAGCAAGCAAATAAGTGACAAAAGTGACTAAATGGTGTATCAATGCTTGGAAACAAGGCCTAGGCTTCATACGTTCACTAGTGACTACTCTCAACATCATTAACATAATTAAACACATGATAGTTCCCACAAAATACATGCGTGGTAGACGTTACTCGGAGATCATTCTTTTGTGGATCAAATAGGATGAGAATTGCGTAGGGCTACAAAAAGCACACCTTAAAGTTCGTATTCCACATCTATGGACACTTCATGCTGTCACTATCCGCATCCAATGATAGTACTAATAAACACCACAACCTATTTCTTGAATAGTCTCTTTCTTCAGTAACACAAGCATCAAGAAACCTCATGATCTATTCAATCCAACAAATAAAGAACAAACTCATGTTGAAGATCCTTCCAATCTATTATCCATAGAGTCACACACGGCACCCATCCTGTCACCGAGGTACCATGATCACAACGGTGGCTCCGGAAATTGTACTAAATAACACCACTTGAGAAACATCATATCCATTACACATAGGGAAACAAGCTCATGATCACAATGAAGATCACATCTGGGAGAGAGAGATAACCACATAGCTACTTGTATAAGGCTCAGCCCCGGTGGAGACTACTCACGCATGGCCATGGTGAGTGGGAGCTTGATGGAGAGGTGCAGCCCGGAGGAGAGACGGCGACGGCGGCGGCCCTTGGGGGCAGCAGCCCGGCGAGGCGGTGGCGGCTCGAGAGGGCGGAGGCTGCCCTTGTGGGCAGCAGCCCGGCAAGGCGGTGGCGGCTCGGAGAGGGGCGGCAGCTGCCCTTGGAGAGGCGGCGGCGGCTGCCCTTGGAGAGGTGGCGGTGGCCCTTGGCCCTCCCTTAAAGCTTGGAGATGGTGCTGGTATGGAGGAGGTTCTCCACCTCACGCCGGCTGCCTTGGAGGAGAAAAATTCGTGGGGCTTGATGACCTAGGTTTCCCGAATTTCCGTCATCAGATTTTTGAGCTTCAGTAAAACGGGGATATCTCGGCCATACGGACTCGGATTGGGCTATTCTTGGGCTTAAATGAAAGCTATGGAAATTTCCCACAACTATATCCGATGTGAGAACTTCAGTTGACGTCGTCTTCAGGTCTCAAACTGACGATCTCTGAAATATGTTAGAAGGGACAGATTTCAGGAAAGTCCAATTCGACTCCAACAAGGTTTCCTTTTGCGTTTTTGCCAATTTCCAAGCGATTCCTACACATCAAAGTGTAAAACAAGAACATTATGCACTTTTGCAACTATTAATAGGTTAGCCCAAATAAATCATAAAATTGATATAAAATGATAGTAGAAACATGTGACAATGTCACAAAACTAGCATGGATCACTCAAAAATTATAGATACGTTTGACACGTATCACGCGGCAGGATCGGCTGCCGCGGTAGAGAATTCGGCCTGTTTTGCTGCCGCGGCGGGAGCGACGGCATGATTTGGCTGGTGAAAGAAGGGAAAAGTATTGCGACGAGGGGGATTAGTAGATGGCGTGGATGAGTTAGGATCTAGAGGTTGACGCTCGAAAAAAGGAAAAATATTTTCAGCAAAAGTTACATGACGAGACACATGAACACGACCACTAACGAGATCTAGACAACGATATCATTTGTGCTCGTCGGAAAAACCTAGATGAACACACAGGGTAGAACGAGGTGAAAGTTTGTTAGGAGAAGTAGAGTAGGAGTTAGGAAAACAAAGACAACCGAAGACACGAACGTCGGAATAGTTCGGATGAGAGAGAAATAAAGAGAAGTAGGGTGTGGTGTGAGGATTAACTTTAGATGGTCGAATATTAAGTAGATATGTGACCGTGTGGAGGGCTTCAACCCAGAACTTCGGAGGCATAGAAGATTGAATAAGAAGAGTGCGAAGAGAACGCTCAGCCTTGCCGTTTTGAGGGGAGGTATAAGGAAAGGAGAAATGCAAGAGAATTCCATATTGAAGAAAGAAATTTCGATCTTTAAAGTTGTCAAATTCACGACCATTATCGCATTGAATAAATCTTATAGGAAGGAAAAAGTGGACCGAGACATAACACTGAAAGTTAAGAAATATATTGTGAACGTCGGATTTGTTGCGTAAAGGAAAGGTCCAAACATAATGTGTAAAATCATCAAGAATAACAAGATAATACTTAAAACCAGAGACACTTTCTATTGGTGATGTCCAAAGATCACAATGAAGTAATTCAAAACGAAAAGTACTAGAGGATTGAGAGGAGCTAAAGGGGAGACGAACATGTTTGCCTAATTGACACGACTGACACATAGAAGAATTGTGAGAATCTCTATTATAAGGTATTGAAAATTCACTAAGGAGTGTAGATAACACATTATTATCGGGATGGCCGAGACGTTGGTGCCAGAGATCAACAGAGGCCACCATAGACATTGGAGGGGTAGCAGCCAGAACACCATGGAGGGAATACAAATCACCGGAGCTATTGAATTGAGCGATCTCGGCCTTGGTCCGGTAATCTTTCATAGACAAACCAAAGGGGTCAAATTCGACAGAAACGTGATTATCATTGGTGAATTGGAGAACAGAAATCAGATTTTTAATTAGTGCAGGAGCTACAAGAACATCACGAAGAAGCAAAGGTTTGATTGGGGATTGGATTTGGGCTTGACCCACACAGTAAATAGGAATAGAGGATCCATCACCGAGAGTAATAGAGGGAAAAGGCGACGGTGTGCAAGAAGACAGCAAATTACTCGATGCAGACAGATGACTAGAAGCACGAGAATTGAAAATCCAATCCGTACCTGAGTTCCCTTGTGCAGCAAAGTTGTTCATGGCTTGGAGAAAAGCAGCTTGGTCCCAGCTCGGAGTCGAAGTAGAGGCCGGTGTAGACATGGGAGCTGGCGGGTGTGGCGGCATCGGCATAAAGAGAGAGCCACCATCATTGTACTGCGGCATATTGTACTGCAGCATGGAGGGGGCCGATGTAGCGCCATATGATGCATAAGGAGGGGCCTTGTAGATCGATGCCGCGTAGGCGGGGGCAGCGTGGTACGCAGTCGTCGGCTATCGTGGCGCGAGGACGGGAGTGCCGGTGTGAGGACGGGTACTGGACTGCCAGCCACCAGTGTAGGCAGGCGGGGCACCATGGGGCGTCGGGGCGGACCAGGGCATAGGCCACGCTTGGACTAGCCCGGTCCATGGATCAGGAGAGGGGCGCCATCCGGGCAGCGGCGGTGGTGCAGTCAGTGGAGCCGGAGCCGAGGGCGGAGGAGGAGCATGCACCGTGCAAAATTGCGGTGGTTTAGGGTTTCAGCCCCTGTAGTTGGGACTTGGACGCTAGCCCGATGATTGAGGAGGAGCCATTGGTGGAGGTATAGGTGGAGGAGGCCACGGCCGCGGCGACCTTGGCGGCAATGATGGCGGCGCGCCGCTCGAAGTAGCTGGGCGGTGGCGGCGGTGGCGGGGTCGGCGGGTTGGCCATACCCTAGGATCGTAAGTCTGACGGCGAGGCGCATACTCGGTTGACGTTGTCGAATACGAGCCGACGTGGTGAAGATGCGTGGATGATGAAGTCGGCGATGGAGCATGGAGGCTTGGCGGAGCTGAGTTGACGACTTGGTCGGAGTAGAGGCGCGCAATGACGACGTGCGGCGGTGGGCAACCCAATCCGATCTATGATCGGCGAAAGTAGAAGAAACGCCGGTCAAGCGGCCGGCGACGAAAATTGCGATGATTTAATCTACTAATTGCGCTGCCCCCGACGGAGATGATCTTCCCGGGGGCGGCGCGGCGGAAGCGTGGGTGGCGGCTAGGTCAAAGATCTTGCCGCTCTGATACCATGATAGAATATGTGTTGCGGAATATTATTGATTGATATTGGGTGGATTTTTTACAATGAGCCACGGTGGGCTGTTTATATAGTAGAAAATACTTGGGGGCTAAAGAAACCTAGGAGAGATAGACTAGGATTACAACTCTTTAAACTACCAAATCTAGCCTAACCGTAATATACTCTAACAGTCAGCCTGTCATTATTACTAGGAATTAGAGACGTCGGGAGTAGCATTTGAAGCCTCAAGATTTGGTGTTGACACTACCACAGGAAGAATTGTGGTGGCACACTCCTCTCAGCTCGGGTCGTAGTTTTGCCCCACGCATCTTCTCGCCCAGCCGCTACACAACCCCTGCTAACAGCCACTGTGCCACGATTCGTCATGTGACTGATACGCTGCTCCTGCGCCACGACCAGCATTCCGTGTATCCCACGATTCGCCGTCCCTCCTCCGCTTCGCTGTGCCAAAATTGTCGCCCCTCTCTGATGGCCTGAGTGGTGATCTCAGATGTTGATATCAAGTTGATATGTCACACTACAGGAATGGCGCGCTACGTCGACGGCCAGCGACTACGCCGACGGCCACGATAAAAAGTCGTCGGCGTAGGGGCCGAGCTGGCCTGCCGAGACTATTCGTCGGCGTACAGGGCTACGCCGACAGCAAAGCCGTCGGCATAGATATACAGGGCTACACCGACCGCAAAGCTATGTTTTGTTTTTCTATTTTTCATTTAATATGGAATAATTCATATCTTTAAATTCATAAATTGAAATTTAACAAATAAAATATCTAAATCGATTAGAAAAATGAGAGGTATCAAAATTTGACAAATATATTATCTTTTTCATCACAAAAACTCATTTAACTAGGCGAAATTATTTTCGGAAAATCGGCATAAACTCATTTAACTAGGTGAAATTAGGTAGAAATAAAGGAAAATCCTAACACTTGGTACTATCCATAAATTGTGGATTACTCTTTGTGAAAATTAGATGGGTGCCATTTTGCACCATATTGTTGTACTTGGTTCACAAAAAAAAGTCATTTTTGCCACTTAGAAAAAGGAAAATGATATTTATAAACATTATTTGAAAAATCCCTTCGAAACCATTGTTTCACATACCAATATACACCTATTTGTAGAATATGAGAACTTTATCACAAACTACGTGGGAATAGTCATAACTTGGTCATTTGGCTTGAAACTTATAGATGTTTATACATGATGGACCTTTTTGTGAAGATTTTTTTGAACAATTTGTCAAAAATCAATTTTATCATTTTTCATAGCAACTAGTACACATAAAAGCACTCCATGCCAGAGGATATCTTTTTTGAGTTTTTTTTTCACTTTATTTAATTTTTTTTCAAAAAACGGTCAAAATGACCACCATGAATATTCATCGAAAGAGGTCAAATTTTCTAAAACTATCGATGTTTCTGAGATATAACCACTAGTTGTGTACCTTAAAATGATATTAAAAAAAATTCAGACCAAATTTCAAACACTTGTAGTTCAAATTTGGATTACTTTCGGAAAATCAGCATAAACTCATTTAACTAGGCGAAATTAGGTACAAATCAAGAAAATTCCTAACACTTGGGGAGTATCCATCAAATGTAGACAGATATTTGTGAAAATTGGATGGGTGCCATTTTGCACCATATTTTTTGTACTTGGTTCACAAAAAAATGTCATTTTTGCCACTTAGAAAAAGTAAAATGATATTTATAAAAATAATTTGAAAACTTCCTTCGAAACCATTGTTTCCTATACCAGGATACAACTATTTGTCGAATATGACAACTTTATCACAAACTATGCCGTGGGAATAGTCATAACTTGGTCATCTGGCTTGAAACTTATAGATGTTTATACATGATAGACCTTTTTGTGAAGATTTTTTTGAAACATTTGTCAAAAATTAAGTTTATCATTTTTCATAGCAACTAGTACACATAAAAGCACTCCATGCCAGAAGATATATTTTTTGAGGTTTTTTTTCACTTTATTTGATTTTTTCAAAAAACAGTCAAAATGGCCACCATGACTATTTATCGAAAGAGGTCAAATTTTCTAAAACTATCGATGTTTCTGAGATATAACCACTAGTTGTGTACCTTAAAATGATTTATAAAAAATTCGAACCAAACTATCAAACACTTGTAGTTCAAATTTGGATTAATTTCGGAAAATCAACATAAACTCATTTAACTAGGTGAAATTAGGTACAGACCAATAAAATTCCTAATACTTGGGGAGTATCCATAAAATGTAGAGTAATCTTTGTGAAATTGGATGGGTGCCATTTTGCACCATATTTTTTGTACTTGGTTCACAAAAAAGTCATTTTTACCACTTAGAAAAAGGAAAATGATATTTATAAAAATAATGTGGAAAATCCCTTCAGAACCATTGTTTACTATACCAAGATACACCTATTTGACGAATATGAGAACTTTATAACAAACTATGCCGTGGGAATAGTCATAACTTGGTCATTTGGCTTGAAACTTATAGATGTTTATACATGATAGAACTTTTTGTGAAGTTTTTATGAACAATTTGTCAAAAACCAAGTTTATCATTTTTCATAACAACTAGTACGTACTCACTACAACAGGACAGAGTTCTGGTAACACACTGTTATGTTACCATAGGCCCAAAAAGGTGTTACTAGACCACGTTGTAACACATTTTGAAATGTGTTCCATTAGGCCGTGTTACTAAGTGATGTCCACTGTCACACATAATAATTGTTACTATATCTTAAAATTTGTGTTACAATTATGTTGTAGTAACATGCATATTATATGTTACTCAATACGGTAGTAACACATTATTGTAACTAAAGTAACACCCATAGTAACATAGTTTCTTAGACGTAGAACATTGCTGGTAACATTTTTTTGAAACTATGGTAACACAGCTAGTAACACCTTTTTTATCTCCAAAATATAACTAGTAACATAATATCTAAATACTGTAACACTATAATCTACAGTCGTCAACTACCCTAGTAACACAATTTGTAACTCTCGTAACACTACTATATTAATATCACGGCAAAATTAACCTATTCCTTTTATTATTAGTGAATTAAAAATTAGGTGCATAATTTTATTGATTATACATTTATTTAATAAAATTGTCGTAGTTTCTCAAATAATTAATTTATTTTGGTGCCTGGCACCATTAAAATGATAATGCAATTGAAGCATGACAGATATACAAAGATACACAAATTGAAGATATCAAAAGTTATTATTGAAGTATTACAATAAACAATACCATTATTATTGGTGCAACAGCACATCATCCATATCAGTGACAGAGAAAACACATTTATGAAGAATATTACACCATAGTGTTTGAACCAAATTTGACCAAAGAAGATCTTGTGAATGATATTACATTTTTCTATCTATAAATATAAACTAAGTAAAATCTTCAAAGTTTATTTTCTTCCGATCCAACCGTAGAATTCAGCTACAGCTCAGTCATCCTTCTTTCTAACCTGTAAAATATTAGAGCTTAGTTATATGATTAAATGTACTACACACAAATATGATTTTAGAATATGGAACAATTACAAAAGCTGAAGGCCAAGCAATTAAGTATCCCACAGAAAATGCATCGCCAGTTGTACGTCTTGCAATCACATACTTTCCTTACTAACTCATTATCATAAATTATTTCAACTATGTGCACAAGTGCAAATTCGGGACTTAACTGAATACCACCAGCCTTAGTTGCATGATTAGTACTCCCAGTAGATGCATATGCAACATTCTGCTTGTTTGGATATGTTGGGGTCTTTAGAACTACTTTAGAACCAACCTATATCATGATCAACGTTAGCATTAAATCACTGATGATATAATATGCATGAACAATATGTCAATGGATACAAGATTCTGATGGCCACTACGTTAGGGATACACATACTGTAACGCCCCAAGATCGGTACTATGCAGACTTGAGCGTTCCAGCCAAATCCGCATAATAACGATCCTAAAGGACGCCCACCAGGCATAACGTGCACGTCGCAACACACACGTTATGCGGGTGGCATTGTGATAACATTACAACAGTTCTCGATGGAACCCACAAAAGAACATATATACAACAACGACTCACCGAGTCAAGAGCAAAGATACAATACAAAGATCCAAAATAACAACGGAAGCGGGTAGCGTCCGACTACGGACAAGAACCAAATTGGACTAAGAGTCCTGAAGATAAGCAAAGGCACCATATCCCTGCCCAGGCCAAGCCTAGCCGGAGGGATTCCCAAGCTAACATCGTCAGACTTCAAACCTGTTGGCTGCATTGGAATAGCAGCCCCGAAGGGGTCAGTACTATAAACAGTACTGGCAAGTAATACTCACAAGATATCAAAGCTGGAATTCCGAGGAAGAGGGTTAGCGATTGAGGCGGCAGCAGGCAGCACTAACAACTTATAGAGACACGCTACAAACTTTCGTCTAAAAGAGACAAGGTAAGAGAGCGAATAAGAAACCAACTATACTACTCACCAAACAAACCCGCCCTAAAACGACTCCCTCGTATCCTCAACCCACGAGGAAGAAGTCCGGGCACTCACACGATGGACAAGTTTTATGAATTATTATTCAAGTGATCTATCTTACTAGTCAATTTATTATCATCATAAGATGCAAGTTGTCTATGATCTTTTTAGCCAGCGCATTTCACCAAGTCGTCCATAACCGCGGACACGGCTTTTCGAAAAGATTTAACCCTGCAGGGATGCACCAATGAACCCACACGCATCGAAACTCTCGCTTAGAGGTGTACCGGTGGAGGTTTCGACGCAATACTTCCCTTCAATACAAACAAGTCCAGGGAGCCACCTAGCTAGGACTGATCCACCTTGAGAGTCCGGTCGAAGCTTCGAGGTGGGCCTAACCGTTGCGTGAACGGCTTCGGGAGGGAACACTCATACGATTGCCCCTCCTTCCACATGCGGTTAACGCACGGTTCGCAACAACTATTGAAACACCCGAACTAATTGTGGCATCCTGGACAAGTTTGAGGATCCGGTAATAGATTGCGGGGAGGCCCATAGAACTCCCACATGTGGTTAGTGCGCTCAGTCTTGGATCAGCGGAAAAGAACTCGGGTCCTAGGCGACACTAGCAGAACAAATCACCACGATTGGCCTTCCGCCGGTGCCTTATCTTTATTAAGTTATTCCCATCGCAACAGAAAGTAAAGATTACCATTTTAGTTGACCCTAGCTACCATATTATCAACAAGACTAGATAAAGAGATAACAGGACTCAAGCAAAGCGCCTAAGCATGCACTACGACTCGCAAGGATAACAAGGTAAAGAAACAACAGGTTAATAGGATGTGAGGGCGTGGCTATTTCAGGGCTGCAAGATAAACATGCATATAGGATCGAGACACAAGCATCGGGACATAAGGCTAGCAAGGAACAAAAGATAGGACGAGTAAGAGACAGAAGACAAGCAAAGATAGCAAGGGAGTATCACTTGCCTGCAATCCGGTAGAGGTAGCAGACAGGGGCGTACCCACGTTATGGCTTGGGGGTGCACAGGACACCGGGTCCCAAGTGAATTTCTTTGATGTGATGCATGTATAGACAGTGTGTGACACCCCCTATTTGCAGTAAAAATTATGTGTGTCTCACTTGAGGACACCGGGAAGTTTTTGCGCTAGGTCCGCCCCTGGTAGCAGAACCTGTCGTTGCTCACATCAACTCAACGGCCTATTCCCGAAGAAGCAACGAACACTGGAAGGCAAAAGATGCATTTTACTTCTATGGCAAAAGAAGCGGCATGTTGATGACATGATGCATGACAAATTAAATGCGATCCAATTTTATTCCCTAACACATGGCAAAGCATTTTAAATGGGGATCGGTGCATAATATAGATGCATCGGACAAATCCCATAATTAGTTGATTTACCACTAAATGGATAAAGGTGCGATGTTAATTAATGATGCATGATTTTATAAGATATCGCATATATATGGTATAGGGTTAGGGTTGGGGTCGCACATCGGAAACGAGGAACTTCGGATTTGGAACCACCGTCTTCGGATCGGAGAGGAAGTAGTCGAAGTAGTCGTTGTAGTCGAAGTAGTCGAAGTAGCCATTCCGTCCGAAGTCGAAGTAGTCGAGGTAGTCGTTCATCCGGAGTCGAAGTAGTCGACGTCGAGGAAGTAGTCGTTCTCGGGTCGTCGTCGTGGCGGACCTTGGCGTTCCGGGCTTCGGGGTCGTCGGGGTTCCACGGCATCGGGGTACTCGGGCACCGGTCTTCACGGACGCGCACGAAGGCGGCCGGCACAAACGGACACGGAGAACTTGTCGCATTTCCGGTGTCGGGGTAGAACTTGTCGGGTTCACGGAGGCGTAGCACTTGGCGGGTCTTCGGCTTCACGGAGTCGTTCACGACGGGGACGGGGATCGGGCTTCACGGTGTTTCACGACGGGAATCGGAAACGAGAAACTGCATCGGGGAACCGGTCGGGAAAGGCTTCACGTCGGGAAACTGAGATCGGGAGTCACCGGGGAAAACGGGAGACGTCCACGTGACGAAGACGGGAACACGGAGGAGGTCGGGAACGGAATCGGGGAACCTGCTTCACGGTGCTTCCGACGACGGGGAGGACGAGCAGGGCCACGGCCAGACGACGGATGGCCGGGAAGCGAGGAAGCAGGACCATGGCGGCAGCGGTGCTGGTCGGGGTCGGCCGCTGGAGGAGCTGCTGGACGGCGGCGGGCCGGCCGGCTGCGCGAGGCTGGGGCGGAGGAGCCGAGGGAGGAGGCCGGCGCGAGGGAAGGCGGGGAGGCGGCGAGGAGGCCGCGGGAGCAGGGGAGAGGCGCGGCTCGATGGGAGGGAGCGAGCACGGGTAGAGAGCAGGAAGAAGGATGCGGGTGAGGGAAGGAAAAAGAATAAAGGAAAAGAAAAAGGAGAGAGAGAAAAGGAGAGAGGAAGGGGAAAAGGAGAAAAGGGGGAGGTGGAAGGCTATTTTCGCGAAAAGGAAAAACGATGGGAGGGTGGCTGCAAAAACGCAGGGGGTGGGAAAGGAAAAGTGCCAGGGGCAGGATTAGGGTTTTGAGGCTAGGGTTTGCTTTGCTGGGCTTTTGGGCCTAGCTAGCTGGGTTGCTCTCTCTCACACTCAAAACATTTATCTTCTTTTGCAAATTTAATTTGTCAAATAATTTTTTTTAAACAGAAACGACTGTCTCGGTAAAACATTTTCCGACAAAGTTTAGAAAATAAAATAGGGTTTATTAAATAAATAATTTTTGCGGTAAAAAACATGCGATGCGATGATGCTGATGTCATGATGATGCAAAAATAAAATAACAAGCAATTCTAATTTGGGGAAAAACCCCGGGCATTACAACCGACACCACTAACAAGGGATCTCGCCCCGAGATCCACACTACCGTAAGGGAGAAGAAGAGCAAGATAAACTATTGAATCCTCTTGTGCCATGTTGATCTTCTCGACACCACTAACAAGAGGTTCTTGCTCACATCGATGGCGATGACCGTCTGTCGAGATTCTTCTGAAGATCGAACCTATTAGGATAAAAGACAGAGATCGTCCCCCCACGAAGATGCTATAACCGGAAGGTAGATGAGGAAGAAGATTTAAATCACACAAAGTTAAGAGGGGGAATAGTAGAGGGATAAGGAATAAACAAGAGTCCTATTGAGATCTTTTCAAATAACTTTTAGCAAAAATATTTTGGACACTCTACAAACAACGACCATTAGCTAGGGTATCCTACAGGCAGACTGGACCCGCGGGGTATCGAAGAACCAGAGCTCTGATACCACTTTGTAACGCCCCAAGATCGGTACTATGCAGACTTAAGCGTTCCAGCCAAATCCGCATAATAACGATCCTAAAGGACGCCCACCAGGCATAACGTGCACGTCGCAACACACACGTTATGCGGGTGGCATTGTGATAACATTACAACAGTTCTCGATGGAACCCACAAAAGAACATATATACAACAAAGACTCACCGAGTCAAGAGCAAAGATACAATACAAAGATCCAAAATAACAACGGAAGCGGGTAGCGTCCGACTACGGACAATAACCAAATTAGACTAAGAGTACTGAAGATAAGCAAAGGCACCATATCCCTACCCAGGCCAAGCCTAGCCGGAGGGATTCCCAAGCTAACGTCGTCAGACTTCAAACCTGTTGGCTGCATTGGAATAGCAGCCCCGAAGGGGTCAGTACTATAAACAGTACTGGCAAGTAATACTCACAAGATATCAAAGCTAGAATTCCGAGGAAGAGGGTTAGCGATTGAGGCGGCAGCAGGCAGCACTAACAACTTATAGAGACACGCTACAAACTTTCGTCTAAAAGAGACAAGGTAAGAGAGCGAATAAGAAACCAACTATACTACTCACCAAACAAACCCGCCCTAAAACGACTTCCTCGTATCCTCAACCCACGAGGAAGAAGTCCGGGCACTCACACGGTGGACAAGTTTTATGAGTTATTATTCAAGTGATCTATCACTACAAGAAATATGCTCGTTAACGACCCTCCATTTTGGTCACTAGAAGGTCATTATTTTTCATTTATGACCTTTTTATGACCAAAAACAGATGGTCACATACCGAGCGTCTTAAACGGTCCATAATGACCTTTTTAGTGGATTGGTCGTAATCGTTTATGACCAATTCAGAGGGTCATAATTCTATGACCAATTATTTTGGTCATTGACTGTCTGACCAGTCCATGTTAGATCCTACGTGGGCAATCATATGTGGCAAAATTATGACCAAATGATATGGTCTTAGATCAAAAGGAGCCCAGTCCAGTTCAGCGCTTCAAATGGACCAAGCCCAATAATTGGCCAATTTATATTATTTTTCCTGTCAAATTTGGTGAGCAACATGGGCCAAGCCAAACATTAGAGCCTTTTTAGTTTTCTGGACCGTGGCCTTTTCGCTCATAGGTTTTACCTCTTCATTTTTCCAAAAGTTGGGCCCACTAGTTCGGAGGCTTGTCAGGTTCAAGTAGGTGGGTCCCATTTGACAGGTTCTACTAAGTGGGCCCAATTGACAGGTTTATAATCCTCAGATTGCATTTTCTAATAAATAAATAGCAAATATTTAAATCAAGTCTACACTGAAACATGGTTCGAATCAGGTTTACACTCAAACATGGTTCAAATCAGGTTTACACTAACATGGTCCAAATCAGGTTTACACTCAAACATGGTTTACATCCGGTAACAAAACTAAATATCAAAAGCTATAGAAGTATATAATGAGCTAGAACTCTGCTTCTCCCAGACTCCTTCGACTTGAAGCTCGCGATGAAACACGAATTTAGGCTAATATCTGCAAGTTATAAAAATAAATACTTAGGAATAATGCAAATCTAACAACACATTAACTTGAACAGTAGAACAAGCAAAATAAGGCATAGAAACCAGTGAATACAAGTAGTAAGTGCCAGCAACAAGTAAATACTACTCCAATCACATCAGGTTTACATACAATCATATAAATGTGACATTCTATCATCTGAACATAGAAGGACAAGGTCAGACAGTATTTCAATCTTTGAAACAAAGAACCAGAATTTCAATGTTTGAACAGTAAAAAAATTGATACAGTAGATCACATGCGATTTGAATCAACCACTAATGAGAGACACTTTGACACCAATATTTGCAACATCTGTCAAATTTGAACATTATAAACATGCATTGTAGAATTTGTATCTGAAAGAAGTATACATACTTATAAGGTTTAATTAGGCCAGCAGCACAAAACAACCAAATATACTGTCTTACAGAAGTAAGAACACAAATAAACTCTAATAACCAGGCCTACAACTCAATGCGTCATAGCAACAGAACTAAGAAGATGATCACCGTGAAGAAGGAAGCATGAGGAGCTCACCTAAAGGTTGTGGTGTGGCAGTAGGAGCCAAGGAAGTAGTCGAACTGTCGAGTCGCAGGGCCAGCCGAGCCTATTACCACGCACAAGGTCACAACCAGCCTAGCAGCATCGCCACCGTCAGAGCCATCACAACCGCCCAAGCTTTATCGAGCTCACTGCAGATTGCATTTCGTGTCAAAGCAGAGTTAGAAAAGCTCATGATGTAATGCAAATGAGAACTTGGGACCTGGGATACAAAATTGATCTTAAAAATGAATATTGTAAATCTCCATGTTCAACAGCAAGAAAATGAGAATAACCTAGTTGCTAATTTAACGATTCTCACTGCTTATGTCAAGTTATTAATAATTTTAGTGTAAAGATCAATAAATAATATCTAAAATCTTGTGTTGTAGTTTCAGTTAAACTGCTCAATCAATACGCATCTACAAGCATTAATTGCATTTTTCAAGCATGTTAATACTATGCAGACCCAAAGATGCATGTAAATCATTGCCTAACTGAAGGAATCTGTGAATGAGCTAGCAAACAAGCCAACAGAACAACCATCTTTTGCAGCAACTATGCTCACTCTATGACCACCTTCTTCGTGTGTGACTGCACAGTCAGATTCAGCAGACTGCACAATCAGAATTTAAAAGGTTAGATCAACCACAGACAATCCGGTGCACAATCATCACTGTAAAATGCTAAATGCGGGTACCAGAGACCAACCTAGTCAAACACAAGCATCATTGTCAGTCTTATTTTATTTTAGAGACACTGAATTAGCTTGTTTACACCCCACTTAGACATATTTTATTTTCTGTTGGATTACAAGAAATAATAGCATCCTTGAGGAGCATATCATTTCTGACACAACATGTGTATGAACGAATGAAAATTATACACTTAGTCTAACCAGCAAGGCATGTAAGACAGCAACAGTCTTTATTGTACTATACCTATATATGGATATAAAAACACATGAGAAACTACCTGGAATCATAAGACTTTGCAAATAAACACGCCAACATACTGCTACTGCTACATAGACAAATATAAGCTGATCAAATAGCATGCTCTTGTTCACTTGTCAAGTACAGTTAATGGAATTCTCAGTTTTTAGTAAAATAAAAAATGTTATAAGTATTTCCTAGTGCAATATTATGGAGTGCTCAAGATTTAGATGTATTAATTGATCAACAATACCTATAAACTATGTATACCAATAACATGGTATAGCAGCAAGCAAATACTATGCCAAGATATCATCCACATGGCTGTACCGACAATGCAACAAGGAGGAGCCGAATCAACCCCATCTATGCCAAGATAACATCCACATCCACTAGCCCTCGAAATACCATCCACATCCATGGGGTAAATCACCACACAGCACCGCACAAGCAAACTAATCGAGCAGGTAGCAAAGAGGGGAAGAGACGGGAAGCACGTACCAGTGGAACGACCTGCAGATGGGCAACTGCTCGAAGACGACATCAAGGACAAACGCGCAGCCGGGGGAGTCAGAACCGGCCACAACTGCAGGGCAGGAACGTGCGCCAGGACGGTGGATCTCGCGCTGTCGGCCGCGGATCGATGGGCCCCCAACGTAAACGATAGGGAGGCCACGCGCGCGCCGCGGTCCAGCCAGCTCGACGGAGCATCGCGCAACGAAGCGCGCACGTGCGTCAGCGAGCAAGCCAGCCGCGACGCTGTTGCTCCTGGGCTGCGCAACATCCCACGTCGGTGGAGCAGGGGGTGGCGGCGCTCGATCTAGTTTGGGAGGTCGAACAGGAGGGGATGGGACGGAGGAGAAGACGGGCAGGCGGAAGGGAGGAGCGGCCGGGACTGGGTAGGAGGGGGCGGCGGCGTAGGGGAGATGGAATGGAGCTAGGGTTTTCTGTGGGGGAGGCGGTGCCGCACTGGTTTTATTGCAGACGCGAGCACTGCCGACCATCGGATCCACATCAGACGACGGCTGGAGGTGCTCTGGTCGCTGTCCAGCGGGCCAAAGGCCCAGGCGGGGATAAGGGGAGTAAGAGCTCGGCTGGGACAGTTTCGGCCCAGTTCGGCAGAATAGTTATGGCAACAAAAAACACATTTTTCAATATCTATAAATGCTAAAAACATGGTTTTTTGTGTAGCAGCTACCAAAAATATGGTGTGAAATAACACCACTATAACTTTCACACAAATTAGAGCGCCTTTTATTCATGAATACCCATTTTTACTACTTTCTAAGCTTTCTAGCTATTTTTACCATTTAAACGGTTTTGGGCCAATTCACTTTCTGAGCATCGTCGATCTGAATCTAGGTAAGGGGCGAGGGAGAGAATGGAAGATATAGAGAGAGGTTTAGGGTGTTAGGATTTCTCTGGAGGATCCTCTGTTGGAGAAAGTTTTGGTATCTGCTTCACTGAAAAAGCCTGTTTTGACACTAAAAAAATAAAAAATGGGTTTTCTATTCAATGAAAACCCTAAACCCTGTAGTCAACACTATTCTACAACCAATATACACCTTTGTGTCAAATATGGCCTCATTCTGACAATTTTTGCTATTTTAAAGATCATACCCTAGCTCATTTGAGTCGAAAGTTATACATCTTTCTACCTCGTAGCTCTTTTCTGAGAAGGCTTTCGAGAAAAACTTCCATAACACATGTTTGTTATTTTTCCTAGGTGGTAGGTCACATAAAAGGAGGCCACATGAAGGTTTCTTGTTTTTTGATTTTTTGAATTAGTTCTGCCTAACCCTACACCGGAACCGTGACCGTAAACCCTAACCATAAACCTAAACCTAACCCTAATTTCAATCCAGCAAACACCGCCAAATATCTCTAAATAAAGTACGTATTGTGGATCTAAAAGTGATTTTTGGAAAAAATCACGACCAAACTATGTGACACTCGTAGTTTAAATCAGACTCATTTCCAGCGAAATCGGCAGGAACCTGTATGAAATGTTTGAAATAACTAAGTATGTTTTTATATTCAAACCCAGGGTTATATGTACTTATAAGATGGTCTATTATTTTCTATCTCTTTGGATGTTCCTCTTTTGATGAGCCGTTTTGGTAGCTGCTTCACAAAAAAGCCTGTTTTGACACAAAAAAAAATGAAAAATGGTTTTCTATTCAATGAAAACCCTAAACCCCATAGTCAACACTATTCTACAGCCACGATACACAAGTGTGTCAAATATGGCCTCATTCCGACATTTTTTGATATGTTAAAGATCATACCCTAGCTCATTTGAGTCGAAAGCTATACATCTTTCTACCTCGTAGCTCTTTTCTGAGAAGGGTTTTCGAGAAAACGTCCATAACACATGTTTGTTATTTTTCCTAGGTGGTAGGTCACATAAAAGGAGGCCACGTGAAGGTTCCTCATTTTTTGATTTTTTTTGAATTAGTTGTGCCTAACCCTAACCCTAAACCGTGATAGTAATCCCTAACCCTAAGCCTAAACCTACCTTAACTATGTTCTAGCAAAAACCATCAAAGGTCTCTAAAGAAAGTACATATTGTGGATCTAAAGTAACTTTTGCAAAAAAATCATGACCAAACTATATGGCACTCGTAGTTCAAATCATACTCACTTCTAGCGAAATCGGCAGGAACTTGTATGAAATGTTTGAAATATCTAAGTATGTTTTTATATTCAAACCCAGTGTTATATGTACTCATAAGATGGTCTATTATTTTCTATCTCTTTGGTTTAAGGCGAGGTCGCGAGTTCGATCTCCCACACGCTCCTTGTGTGGGACAGAAACTTGTCATTTTAATAACAGGTGTATCTGTGATGAAATATGTACTTGTGTATCTAAAAATTATTTTTTTAAAAATTTACGAGCAAACTATAAAGCAGCTGTAGTTCAAATTTGACCGACTTTCAACTGAATCAGCAGAAACTTGTCATTTTCATAACAGGTGGATGAAAAGCCTTTTATATTAAAATAGGTATAGTATTTTTTGAAAATTGGTTGTGGTCCAATTTTGCAACAAATTCTTGGTAGGTGCTTCACAAAACAACACAATTTTGACACTCGGAAATACGAAAATGATTTTTTCATGTAGACAAAATGAAAACTCTCTTCCGCAAACTTGTTCGCCATTCCAATATGCACACTTGTGCATAATATGAGATTATTTCAACAAACTATACCATGAACGTGGCCATAACAATGGTCATTTGGCTTGAAAGCCAAGAATCTTCATACATGATAGCTCATTTATGAGAACACACTTTCAAGATATTTGTGTTATTCCAAGTTTATAATTTTCCTTGATAGCATGTCACATAATATGACACAATGCGAAGGATTTCTATTTTTTTATTTTTTTTATTTGTGTATGCCGATTTCAAAAAGCGGTCAAAATTGTCGGCATGACCGTTCATATCTAGGGACGGAATCTTACGAAACTCTTGGTGTATCTCTGATGAAATAGCTACTTGTGTATCTAAAATTGATTTTTGTGAAAATTCACGAGCAAACTGTAAAGCAGCTGTAGTTCAAATTTGACTGACTTTCAGCTGAATCAGCAGAAACTTATCATTTTCATAACAAGTGGATGAAAAGCCTTTTACATGCAACCATTCTATCAATTGTACATTAAAAGAGCTCTAGTATTTTTAATAATTGGTGTGGTCCAATTTTGCAACAAATTCTTGCTAGGTGCTTGACAAAACAACACAATTTTGACACTCGGAAATACGAAATTGATTTTTTCATGTAGAGAAAATGAAAGAGGACATCATTACAAAATGATTTTGTATTTTATTTTGACTAAAACCGTCCCTAATAGTGTATAATGATAGAGGACACCTTTACAAAATTTATTTGGTTGAAATTGGAGTTCAAAATAAATAATTATGAAAGGAAAGAAAACAGAATAACAAGAAAAGGAAAAAAAAAGAACCAGTTGAGATTACCGGCCCAGCCCATCAGCGCACCCTCCTACACGTTCCTCGAATGGGCTGAACCAGAACGAGATGTGCTAGTGAAATAGAATTCTTGTTACGATCTATCACAAACATTCTCTTGGTCCGGTGGCGTGGCTTGTAGCGAGCTTGGTTGGAAGTCTGGAGTTCGATCCCTCGTCCTGGCTTTTTATCATTTGTGTTCGCCAGCCAGTGGGACAGGAGGCAAGGCGTAGTGGGACCTATACGTCAGGCGGGCGGCACGGGACCTAGTTGTCAGGTCGGCGTGGTGGGACCCACATGTCAGGCTGGTAGGGTTGGACCCACCATTACACATGTCATACCTATGGGTCCCACATGGCAGGTTGTTATCTGGTTCCACATGTCAGATTAGTCAACATTTGTTCTCCTGTCAATGGGTCCCATTTGTCAGTGAATTCAAAACCATGGTTGAGTATTGACACGTAAGCGAAAATGACACCTAAACCCGGACAGGTAGTCTTCTATTGAGTTGGCTTTGAATGACCATTTAAATTGGTCCTAATCGGCTAGGAAAAAGATGGTAGACTAGTGCTGACAAAACTATGACCAATTTATGCAATGAGACTATAACCTTTCTGATAAATTTGGTCATTATGTTTTTGAGTTTGAACCCCGCAAAACAGATTACGACCAATAAATTCAAAATAGTCATAACTCTATGACCAATTTTTTCATGGTCATTATCAGAAAGTCATAAACGAGCAAATTTCTTGTAGTGTATCTTACTAGTCAAGTTATTATCATCATAAGATGCAAGTTGTCTATAATCTTTTTAGCCGGCGCATTTCACCAAGTCGTCCATAACCGCGGACACGGCTTTTCGAAAAGATTTAACCCTGCAGGGATGCACCAATGAACCCACACGCATCGAAACTCTCGCTTAGAGGTGTACCGGTGGAGGTTTCGACGCAATACTTCCCTTCAATACAAACAAGTCCAGGGAGCCACCTAGCTAGAACTGATCCACCTTGAGAGTCCGACCGAAGCTTCGAGGTGGGCCTAACCGTTGCGTGAACGGCTTCGGGAGGGAACACTCATACGATTGCCCCTCCTTCCACATGCGGTTAACGCACGGTCCGCAACAACTATCGAAACACCCGAACTACTTGTGGCATCCTGGACAAGTTTGAGGATCCGGTAATAGATTGCGGGGAGGCCCATAGAACTCCCACATGTGGTTAGTGCGCTTAGTCTTGGATCAGCGGAAAAGAACTCGGATCCTAGGCGACACTAGCAGAACAAATCACCACGATTGGCCTTCCGCCGGTGCCTTATCTTTATTAAGTTATTCCCATCGCAACAGAAAGTAAAGATTACCATTTTAGTTGACCCTAGCTACCATATTATCAACAAGACTAGATAAAGAGATAACAGGACTCAAGCAAAGCGCCTAAGCATGCACTACGACTCGCAAGGATAACAAGGTAAAGAAACAACATGTTAATAGGATGTGGGGGCGTGGCTATTTCAGGGCTGCAAGATAAACATGCATATAGGATCGAGACACAAGCATCGGGACATAAGGCTAGCAAGGAACAAAGATAGGACGAGTAAGAGACAGAAGACAAGCAAAGATAGCAAGGGAGTATCACTTGCCTGCAATCCGGTAGAGGTAGCAGAACCTGTCGTTGCTCACATCAACTCAACGGCCTATTCCCGAAGAAGCAACGAACACTGGAAGGCAAAAGATGCATTTTACTTCTATGGCAAAAGAAGCGGCATGTTGATGACATGATGCATGACAAATTAAATGCGATCCAATTTTATTCCCTAACACATGGCAAAGCATTTTAAATGGGGATCGGTGCATAATATAGATGCATCGGACAAATCCCATAATTAGTTGATTTACCACTAAATGGATAAAGGTGCGATGTTAATTAATGATGCATGATTTTATAAGATATCGCATATATATGGTATAGGGTTAGGGTTGGGGTCGCACATCGGAAACGAGGAACTTCGGATTTGGAACCCCGTCTTCGGATCGGAGAGGAAGTAGTCGAAGTAGTCGTTGTAGTCGAAGTAGTCGAAGTAGCCATTCCGTCCGAAGTCGAAGTAGTCGGGGTAGTCGTTCATCCGGAGTCGAAGTAGTCGACGTCGAGGAAGTAGTCGTTCTCGGGTCGTCGTCGTGGCGGACCTTGGCGTTCCGGGCTTCGGGGTCGTCGGGGTTCCACGGCATCGGGGTACTCGGGCACCGGTCTTCACGGACACGCACGAAGGCGGCCGGCACAAACGGACACGGAGAACTTGTCGCATTTCCGGTGTCGGGGTAGAACTTGGCGGGTTCCGGAGGCGTAGCACTTGGCGGGTCTTCGGCTTCACGGAGTCGTTCACGACGGGGACGGGGATCGGGCTTCACGGTGTTTCACGACGGGAATCGGAAACGAGAAACTGCATCGGGGAACCGGTCGGGAAAGGCTTCACGTCGGGAACTGAGATCGGGAGTCACCGGGGAAAACGGGAGACGTCCACGTGACGGAGACGGGAACACGGAGGAGGTCGGGAACGGAATCGGGGAACCTGCTTCACGGTGCTTCCGACGGGGACGCATCGGGAACAACTTCCCGACGGGGAACGGGAACATGGACACGGAACAGCAGCACGTCGGGCAGGAGACGAACATGAGCCGCTGCAGGAGAGGAGGTGGACATGCTCCGGCTGGACAGAGGAGCAGCACACGGAGGAGGTGAGAGGCGAGGTCGACCGGCGAGCAGAGGGGGGCATCGGCGGCAGAGGATGTGGCGGCGCGGCCATGGCGGAGGGAGGGAGGCCGACGACGGGGAGGACGAGCAGGGCCACGGCCAGACGACGGACGGCCGGGAAGCGAGGAAGCAGGACCATGGCGGCAGCGGTGCTGGTCGGGGTCGGCCGCTGGAGGAGCTGCTGGACGGCGGCGGGCCGGCCGGCTGCGCGAGGCTGGGGCGGAGGAGCCGAGGGAGGAGGCCGGCGCGAGGGAAGGCGGGGAGGCGGCGAGGAGGCCGCGGGAGCAGGGGAGTGGCGCGGCTCGATGGGGAGGGAGCGAGCACGGGTAGAGAGCAGGAAGAAGGATGCGGGTGAGGGAAGGAAAAAGAATAAAAGAAAAGAAAAAGGAGAGAGAGAAAAAGAGAGAGGAGGGGGAAAAGGAGAAAAGGGGGAGGTGGAAGGCTATTTTCGCGAAAAGGAAAAACGATGGGAGGGTGGCTGCAAAAACGCTGGGGGTGGGAAAGGAAAAGTGCCAGGGGCAGGATTAGGATTTTGAGGCTAGGGTTTGCTTTGCTGGGCTTTTGGGCCTAGCTAGCTGGGTTCCTCTCTCTCACACTCAAAACATTTATCTTCTTTTGCAAATTTAATTTGTCAAATAATTTTTTTTTAAACAGAAACGACTGTCTCGGTAAAACATTTTCCGACAAATTTTAGAAAAATAAAATAGGGTTTATTAAATAAATAATTTTTGCGGTAAAAAACATGCGATGCGATGATGCTGATGTCATGATGATGCAAAAATAAAATAACAAGCAATTCTAATTTGGGGAAAAACCCCGGACATTACACATACATACACTGATTTTGTAAAGGAAAGAGTGAACAATACGAATACCGATTAACATGCGGCATCACAAACGGATGCTTAATGTTGAGCGTGTCTTCTTGGCACTACTTGAAATCAAGACTGATAATCGACTACCTCAACATGAACCTAGCCTGGATGATCCCTATTTCTCTACAAAAGAACCTTGCATGCTTTGCCTAACTTTGCAATATAGTATATAAAGATAAATAAGGGCATTTCTGTGTGCGCATGTGTGCATGGGTGTGTAATATTTCAGCCAATTGCCTAGTTCAGCGAGGGGAGCAAGCTGCAGCTTTGGCCACTAGTGTCATGCAGTACAACCATGCCCAAACTAGCCTAGTTATCAGCCAATTGCCTAGTTCAAAACTGATGCTAGTTGGACCAAAGTTTGAGCACATGTTTGATGACTTGATGTGTTGTTTATTGTTCAAACTACACCACTGTTAACACATATGCCAGTATACACAATAAATAGAAGTTTCTGGACAAATAACTATGGGTACAGTACACTTTCGGATCTTTACCTTGAGTGAAGAAGTACGCCTTTTTTTGAGCGAACTGGGTGTGGGCGTGTTCTAGCACTCTGGTCGAGTCTTGAAAAAGATGCATCTGTCCGATCCCCCGTTCCCCTCACCTACAAAGAGACAATAATACTACACAGGGATGATAATTATATCCTTGAGCTACATAAAGCTGAAACTGCAAAACTCAAAAGAAAGCACACAAATATTACCTCTGCCACAGAATCAACCAATAGAAAAAGCAGAACATGCATATCCTAGCAAATATTTACACAAACTTAGCTTTCCTTCAGTAAGTACGAACAACTTCAGGTATTGTTTTATTTTTGAAAAAAAAAATGCAGACAGTACAATGTACATTAAGAGACCATTCTAGAGTGGTAATCATGGTTGCTAGTAAATTAATTTAAAGATGTGAGGAAGCCTACACTTTGGCTTGCCTGAGAAGACTTTGTAACTCTGCCGGTCAATGGGCCTTTTGTTCAGGAACGAGACAAAGCAGTGGTACTGTGGTAGTGGATGCAGTGAGCATATATGAACGTACTACTCAAGCAGTTTGACCTGCAGCGGGGGATGGCGTGTGCACATGGTGTTGATGAAACCTGGTTTTCAGATTTTCGACCTGTAACTAAAATGTTGGTTGCAAAGACACCATAATTAGCCAA
Organism: Puccinellia tenuiflora; assembly: GCA_012064385.1. Classification (NCBI taxonomy): domain Eukaryota; kingdom Viridiplantae; phylum Streptophyta; class Magnoliopsida; order Poales; family Poaceae; genus Puccinellia; species Puccinellia tenuiflora. The sequence goes on from QRDG01001938.1 coordinate 50,505, forward strand.
CGTCTTGATCAATGAAGTTCCTATCTTCTACCGAAAATAGTAAAAGCAATTAGCGGTACATAGAGATACTGACCTAGCTACTAAGGTGTGCGAGAAGAGACCCGTCTTGACATCCATTTCATGAACGTTAGCACGGAGATTAGATACACCTAGATGAAAAACATGTCGCGTCCTATATTCTGACGATCTCGCATCCCAGCAGCACAATATCAAAGGAAAACAAAGTGTTAGACAGACACGATCGGTTACGATCGGCCGGCTAGTTTTGGTAGTTGACAATGTAATCAACTTGGTCCCCAAGTTTACTTGTAACCCTATGTAACTTGTGCATATATATATATATATATATATATATATATATATATATATATATATATATATATATATATATATATATGAGAGGCATGAGCCGAGGCAGACTATCGAGCCGCCCACAATCTATTCGACTTGCATGGTCTCGTTATTTATTCTTCCACCTCTCATCAACTAATTGCCTACTCGGATGCTGATTGGGCTGGATGCCCGGATACACGAGGATCAACTTCGGGGTTCTGTGTGTTCTTAGGCGATAATCTTATTTCGTGGTCCTCTCGCCGACAACCAACAGTGTCGCGCTCGAGTGCTGAGGCCGAATATCGAGCTGTTGCTGTTGTGGTTGCTGAAACTAGCTGGATTCGCCATCTTCTCATGGAGCTTCGCCGTCCCATTGACACGGCCACAGTGGTCTATTGTGACAATGTGAGTGTAGTGTACTTGTCAGCCAATCCAGTTCAGCACAGACGGACCAAGCACATTGAGCTTGACATACACTTCGAGCGTGAAAAGGTCGCTATTGGCTCTGTTCGTGTCCTTCACGTACCCTCCAGCTCTCAGTTTGCTGATATATTCACCAAAGGGTTACCGACAGCTTTGTTTGAAGAATTTACCTCCAGTCTTCACGTCGGTACACCTCCCAGTTCAGCCTGCGGGGGCGTGTTAGACAGACACGATCGGTTAAAATCGGCCGGCTAGTTTTGGTAGTTGACAATGTAATCAACTTGGTCCCCAAGTTTACTTGTAACCCTATGTAACTTGTTCATATATATATATGAGAGGACGAAGAGCTTGGCGGCACTGCGCTGCCAGGAGAGAAGGGTGACACACCGTCTTTGACAAATCCGGACGAGAGCGTGCGATCATGCGGCGGAGGAGCCTCGATGAGGAGCGGCAATGCGTGGCGGCGCATGGAGATGGGAGATGGGGAGGGTTTGGCCTTGGCGGCTGATGCGGAGTTAAATCAAGGCGGATTGAAAATTTTGACGCCCCGCGTATGGAACTGAAAAGTTTAACATCCCCGCGCTCGTCCTCGCTATTTTTTCACATCGTTATTTTGTCCGTCATTGGCTGTCAGTGGGACATGCTATATGTTGGCCCGACGTGACATATATAATATTTTCATCATTTTGTTAGAATTCCCAGTTTTATACATTATGAATCTTGTACTAAAAGAAACACAACACTTAAATGAAATTTGGAAAACCATAGAAAATTCAGAGTTGTAATTTTTGCGCTGACAAATGATAGATTGTTTTTCAAATACTTTGTGTATATAGCTAGCTTGTAAATAGAGCCTAAAGTATAATTTTTTTGTATTTGAAAAGTCGTATTTGAGCTACGTATGGGTAGTTTTTGTAGAAACAATGAGAGACTAGAGGTATCTTTTCACACCAAGTCTCAGGACGCATGGTGTGTGAGGCTACTAGGACCTGTCCCCTCTTGTTCCGCCGTATTGTTTCCTTTCCCCCCTCTGGTTGTGTTCGTTTACCTTGTGTACATTGGTTATCAGTGTAATTTTTTTATATGGAACCGTTCACATAGTCGCATTTTAGAAGAACTAAATTTATCTGCAATTCTCCGAAAATTAACTACATCGGCTAAAATTTGTAGTCGCTGATACGTGTCAAACGTATCTATAATTTTTGATTAATCCATGCTACTTTTGTGATATTGTCACATCTTTCTATTATCATATTACATCATTTTTATGCATTTTGTCGGACTAACCTATTGACAAGATGCCTAGTGCCAGTTTCCTGTTTTTGCTGTTTTTGTATTTCGGAAAATTTACTTCTGCAAATATTCTCGGAATTGGACGAAAATTTACGGGGAATTTTTATTCGAAGGAGGGCACCAGGAGACCAAAGGGCGACCTGGGGGGCCACCCACAGGCCAGGGGCGGCCCCCTGCCGCGGCCCTAGGGCAGCCCGCGGGTGGGACCCGCACCTGCCCTATGGGCACCCCCTCGGCTCCCTCTGACACATATAAAATCCCATTAAACCTAAAACATCGAGGCGGCCATTATTTTCCAGAGAAGTCAGCCTATGCGCCGTCACAGTAAACCCTAGTTCGGGGGTGATTCTGAAGCTGATCTCGGCACCCTGCCGGAGGGGAGATCGATCCCGGAGGGCTCTTCATCGCCATGCCTTCCTTCGGGATGATTTGTGAGTAGTCCTACCTTGGACCACGGGTCCATGGCAGTAGCTAGATTGTAGTCTCTCTCTCTTGTGCTTCATGTCTTATGATCTTGTGAGCTGCCTAACATGATCAAGATCGACTATTGTAATGCTATGTGATGTGTTTGCTGGGATCCGATGGATTATGAAGTTATGATCAGATTGTGCATGATTCTTATATGTTGATTTATGTTCTTGCATGCTCTCCGATGTGCGTAGTTAATTTGGCCAAGTGATTGTGTGTATCTCCAAGAGGGAGTATTTATGCTAGATAGTGGGTTCATGCCCCCTTTTGTTCCTGGGCACGAGTGACAGAAACGTCTAAGGTAGAGGGTGTGCTGTTGCTACTAAGGGTAAAACAGAGGTGTTAATGTCTCTTTTGATATTAGTATTGCTATTGTCTGTTGCTTGCAACTTCATACCGTTGGGTGACAGGCTGGATAGCGATCCCACGGTGGACTTTTTAGACAAAGATGCAGTTGGACTCAACGGTCTTTGTTCATTGTCGCGATGCCTACATAAATATGATCATGTTCTCTTTGTCGTAGCTAGATTAAGTTTGTGTTATAATCTTGTCAATTGCCCAGCTGTAATTTGTTTACCCATCATATGAGTGTTTTATTTACTTGAGAGACTCCACTAGTGAACACATGGCCCCCGGTCAATCTTTTTACATTGATTGCAACCTTTATTCATCACTTTTCATCATCATTACTCCACTGGTCCATTTTCATATTTTTATCTATTTCACTATACAATTAACCGCTTTGTTTTCTGCGAGACCGGAAAGATTGACAACCTTTCCGCCGTTGGGGGCAAAGTATTTTGGTTGAGTGTGTGCAGGTCCACGTCTGTTGAAGATTAAGAGCCAGAGATCTTCAACATTCACTTTGTTGTTGATTTCAAAGTCCTACTGGTTCGATAAACCTCGGTTCGTTAACGAGGGAAAACTGCTACTTGCTACATCCACGCCTTCGCTTGGGGCACCACCCAACGCACCATTCAACGATTAGCAAGCTCTTTTCTGGCGCCATTGTCGGGGACTTTGGAGCTACAGCAAGGGGAGTCTCATACTCTCAATCACTTTACTTTGTTTTTGTCTTGCTTGCTTTATTTCTCATTTAGCTTATTTTTCTTGTTGCAAAATTTTAAAAACCCAAAAAATTAGTGTAGCCTTTATTCCTGTCTTGTTATTTTGCTTTGTCGTAATGTCTAGCTTTACCACTCTTGATATGTCTCTCTTGGCCGAGTTCTTCACCTTCAAACAAAAGGGTGGAGAAAATTTAAAAAATGCTTGGGATAGAATTTCAGAATTACATCAAAAGATCCAACACATGCTTGCTATGTGTGTTTTTCTGAGATGCTTTTACTATGGACTATCCGATGCATGTAAGCATGCTTTGGATGTCATTACTAGAGGAATTTGTTTTTTGGAATCTCTTATAATTATAAATGGTTTGGTTGTTTTTCCCACGAATGAGAGAACTGATGGAATACTTGATAGATTGGATAAAATAGAAAATATTTTGTGTAATCTAAATTTAAATGGAATAGAGAAGAGCTCTAAAAATTATCAAATTCTTGAAATAGATGGAGATTGGGAACCTTATATTCCCATTGAAATAAATGATAGAAGGTTCCTTGCTTATTGCGATATCGGTTCTATGATGTCAACTATGCCTAGAATGGTTTTCGATACTATGAATTTTGGAAACTTATTTGATTATCCTCTTTGTCACTCTCATTCCGATGGTAGCTTTGAATTTTTTTATAAAAGATTTAATGAAGTCCTTGTCACTTTTAAAAATAAGACTACTTTGGTTGATTTCTTGGTTTTGGAGTCAAGGGCTCAAGCTAATATTGTTCTTGGAAGATCTTTCCTTCGTTCCGTGGGAGCTTTTATTGATGTTAAAAAGGGCCGCATATGCTTTCGTTTTCCCATAAAGGCAGGTTTTCCTTCCCCCTCAAAGAGAAAGAAGTGCTTATTGAAGGAAAAGTTGCAATGGATTTCGAAAAAACTTAATATTTGGCATTGCGCCTAGCTAAAAGGCGTTAAAGAAAATCGCTTGTTGGGAGGCAACCCATCTTTTACTTTCAGTTTGTTTTTGTTTTTCTTGAGTCATGAAGTTATTGCCTCTGTAGCAACTTCATTGTATCTTTTTCTTTTGGTTTTTTGTGCCAAGTTTAGCCTCTAATGCATTGAAAGTGCGAGGTATTGTTTTGCTGTCCAGAAACAGATTTCTGTCCTTCACTGTTCGAAATTCCAGAAAATTTCTGAATTTTATCTTTTTCTGATATTTTTAGACAGAAAGCCTGATACTTTTATCTATCTTTCGTTAGTTTTGAGTTTTCTGATTTGAGCTACAGAAGTGTCTCGAAAAAATGAATATTTACAGACTGTTCAGTTTTAACAGATTCTGCTTTTATTTTGTATTCGTCTATTTACTATCGTCAAATTTGATACTTTTGGGGAGGAGTGCCACATTGAGGCTTAATGAACAGTAGTTAATGCCCAATAAAGTTGTTTGCAATTTGTCTTGAGTTGAACACATGTGTATTTTAATTTATGAGCACTAACCCTCTAATCAGTTTATAAGAAGTTTTGTGTGAAGTGAGTTTTTAAGTTCCAAAGGAGAGGATAATGAAGAAATTGAAGATGGATCAGAGCTCAAGCTTGGGGATGCCCCCATGGCACCCCCTCTAAATATCAAGAACCATCAAGCATCAAAGCTTGGGGATGCCCAAGGCATCCCCTATTCTTCATCGACTATCATGAGGTCGTCTTCTTTGAACTAAGTTTTTATCACTTTACATATTATGTGCTATGCTTGGAGCGTATTTTTACTTTCAGTTTTGTATGTTTGTTTGCTGGTCATATCCTTGTTGGATCCTAGATTTATTTGTGTGGGAGAGAGACACGCTCCGCTTTTTCATTTGAATACTCCTTTGCTTCGCTTATATCTTGTTGAGTATTCTTAGCTACTGTTTGTTTGCTAGTAAGCTCTCGCTTTTAGCTTTTATCTTGTTTAGGGCTGCTAATAGTTGATGTTAAACTCTCTTATTCTTCGCTTATATTTGTTGGAGAGTTGTTATTGATAAATTGCTTGAATTGTCAAAGTGACAAAATGCTATTCATGTGATATTGGAATGAAATGAAAGCCTGCATAGTCTTGTAGATCATTGTGTGGATATTTGATACTTCTCATTTGTTTTGAGATATTAAGATGAATGCTTAAACTTGCTGGTTATTTGAGTGGAATAGATTAGTAAAGAAATACAGTTAAAAACTTGAAACTGTGTGGTGTTTCGTAGTTGTTAATTCATAAAGCTAATCTTTCCATCAAAAAATTGTTTAGTCAACAAGGGAGACGGTGTGGAGATTTTATGGTTATGATTGACTAATGTCTTATGTTACTATGTTACCGGTTAATGTTAGATGTTTGCTTAAAGTACCCCCTTTTGCTAAGCCCAAAAATTCGTACTGAGTGTAGAGTTCACTCGTGCATCCAAATCCGAAAGCCAAACTATCTTGCCAGCTGAGTCCACCATACCTACCTATGCATGGTATTTCTTGCCATTCCAAGTAAATTTGTCATGTGCTATTTTTAAAATATTCAAAATACTACTTTTTGTGCCTATGTTTTTAAGCTCACGAGGAAGCTGTAGAGAGCTGGATATAACTTTTGACAAGCAAGGTCATCTCCCTCCTTTCATCCGGTGTCGATGGTTTACGTCTTCAGTTGAATCAACCCGAGAGCAGCTTAAGCAAAATATAAATATAACTCACCATTCTCCTCCGCGGAATGAAAATCTGAGAAATTAGCTCAAAACATTGGACAGTGGTAAACCAAGGAGAAAGAGGAACGTACTCGTTCCTCTAAAAACCAGCTGCTGTCACAAGTCTAAAAGTCTTGCTTGTTATGGGGGACTAGATAGCTTCTTTGTTGTGAAATCGTTGACGAAGGCATGCATCTCTCAAAATTGTTTTACTTCTGTTTTCTAAAAATAAAAAGCTCTAGCACATGGCTAATCCCTGCTTTCCTCTCCGAAGGGCCTTTCTTTTACTTTTAATGTTGAGTCAGTTTTCCTTTTCCTTCTATCTCCACCAAAGCAAACATCTAGCATTGCCCCTGGGTATCATTGATCATATTGCATCGTCAGATTAAACATAAATCTTTATATTGACTTTACCGTTGGAAGTTGAAGGTTTTTGCTAATACTTACATCTTCTTTGTTTTGATTCTCAAACACTTTTGTCATGGAACTATTAACTTTGAGAATTAATCAAATATGTGGATCACATTGCTTTTATGTCTTTAACGTACTATTTATGAAAGGTCTTGCTTGAATGATTCAACTTGTTTACTCATTGCTTTCTTGCTATCAACTATAGACAATTCTTTTGTATCACTTCATTCACATCCTATGCTTTACATTACTATCTTGATCATGATTGTGGTGGTTGCATGTCCTCATCAAAAATTATTTTGTTATCACTTACCTACTCGAGGACAAGTAGGAGTTAAGCTTGGGGATGCCGATACGTGTCAAACGTATCTATAATTTTTGATTGATCCACGCCAGTTTTGTGATATTATCACATGTTTTTATTATCATATTACATCATTTTTATGCATTTTATCGGACTAACCTATTGACAAGATGCCTAGTGCCAGTTTCCTGTTTTTGCTGTTTTTGTATTTCAGAAAATTTACTTCTAAAAATATTGTTGGAATTGGACGAAAATTTACGGGGAATTTTTATTCGACAGAAGGCACCAGGAGACCAAAGGGCGACCTGGGGGGCCACCCACAGGCCAGGGATGGCCCCCTGTCGCGGCCCTAGGGCAGCCCGCGGATGGGACCCGCCCCTGCACTGTGGGCACCCCCTCGGCCCCCTCCGACGCCTATAAAATCCCATTAAACCTAAAAACATCGAGGCGGCCGTTATTTTCCAGAGAAGTCACCCCAACGCGCCGTCACCGTAAACCCTAGTTCAGGGGTGATTTTGAAGCTGATCCCGGCACCCTGCCGGAGGGGAGATCGATCCCACAGGGCTTTTGATCGCCATGCCTTCCTCCGGGATGATTTGTGAGTAGTCCCACCTTGGACCACGGGTCCATGGCAGTGGCTAGATGGTAGTCTCTCTCTTGTGCTTCATGTCTTATAATCTTGTGAGCTGCCTAACATGATCAAGATCGACTATTGTAATGCTATGTGATGTGTTTGCTGGGATCCGATTGATTATGAAGTTATGATCAGATTATGCATGATTCTTATATGTTGATTTATGTTCTTGCATGCTCTCCAATGTGCGTAGTTACTTTCGCCAAATGATTGTGTGTATCTCCAAGAGGGAGTATTTATGCTAGATAGTGGGTTCATGCCCCTTTTGTTCCTGGGCACGAGTGACAGAAACATCTAAGGGCGAGGGTGTGCTGTTGCTACTAAGGGTAAAACGTCGGTGTTAATGTTTCTTTTGATATTAGTATTGCTTACTTTATGCGCTTTACTTAATGCAATTGTCTGTTGCTTGCAACTTAATACCGTTGGGTGACAGGCTGGATAGCGATCCCACGGTGGACTTTTTAGACAAAGATGCAGTTGGACTCAACGGTCTTTGTTCATTGTCGTGATGCCTACATAAATATTATCATGTTCTCTTTGTCATAGCTAGATTAAGTTTGTGTTATAATCTTGTCAATTGCCCAGCTGTAATTTGTTTACCCATCATTTGAGAGTTTTATTTACTTGAGAGACTCCACTAGTGAACCAATGGCCCCCCGTCCATCGTTTTACATTGATTGCCACCTTTATTCATCACTTTTCATCAACATTACTCCTCTGGTCCATTTTCATATTTTCATCTATTTCACTATATAATTATCCGCTTTGTTTTCTGCGAGACCGGAAAGATTGACAACCTTTCCGCCGTTGGGGCAAAGTATTTTGGTTGAGTGTGTGCAGGTCCATGTCTGTTGAAGGTCAAGTGCCAAAGATCTTCAACATTCACCTCATTGTTGATTTCAAAGTTCTACTGGTTCGATAAACCTCGTTTCGTTAAACGAGGGAACACTGCTACTAGCTGCAATTCCGCCTTCGCTTGGGGCACCACCCAACTTATTTTAATACAGCAGCAAGCTCTTTTCCGGCGCCGTTGCCGGGGAACACACTAAAGCTACATAAGAAGATTAGTCCCCGCCAACTCTGCCAGTGCTTATCACATTCCAATATTGCACAAGAGATTTTATAGCTCGATTGTAATGTCATCGGGCCCCTAATAGGATGTTGGAGGTTGTCTCGCATGTTAGATAGGTTATCGCTCCTACATAAAAACGTTATATAGAAAGATTATGTACTTATAATATGCTTCACAATAATATTAACTTCAAAATTTTATTTTATTTTTATAAACAAAATTTTACAATTTATTAACTAAAGAAATTCATGCGTACTTATTGGAAATAATTCAATTTTGAGCCGTATGTATCTCAAATAATATAATAAATAAATACATATGTGCAAGTGTAGGTGATAAAATAGGTTAAAAATTAGTTTTCCCATTGTCTCTTGGTGATACTAGTAGTTGTGATAGTATTCCTCTTTTTTTTTAATTAAAAGTAGATACTAAACTATTCCAGTTTTCTCAAGAGTTATATAGCTTGTAACATTATGCACCAACATCTGATTATATGTTACTACATAAAATAGTCGTAACACATGCGGTGCAACACAAAATTTATTTGTTACAATGGCATTGTCTTAGTAACTCGTTTTTGGATCTTATCAACTATATCTTACTGTATGCCCTGTAACACACATGATATGTTACTCGGATTTCACTATGTAACACATTTTTCTGTTTGTTACTTGCTTATGTTACCAAAGCTCTGTCCTGTTGTAGTATACACATAAAAGCACTCCATACCAGAGCATATTTTTTGGTTTTTTCACTTTATTTGATTTTTTTCAAAAAAGGTCAAAACGGCCACCATGACTATTCATCAAAAGAGGTCAATTTTTTAAGTTTATCAATGTTTCTGTGATGCAAAAGATGATATGGATGTCATATTTGAATTCCTCTCATTTTTCTAGTCGACTTAGACATTTTATTTGTCAAATTTTGATTTACAGATTTAAAGATATGAATTATTCCATATTGAATGTTAACAGAAAAAATAAAGTAAAATTCATTTCATTGTTATTTATTCAAAAAATATTATTACAGAATCATTATTATTTATTCAAATAGATTTTTTTAATTTAAACATTAGAAAAGTGTGACATCATGATGCAGGAGTTCATATGATTGATATGATACTAATATCAGTAAGTTGTAACATCTCATTTGGAAGCTAATTTAGAAGGAACATAAAGGTTAAGCGTGGTGGGGCCTAATTAGCAATTTAAGGATGGGCTACCCAGTGGGAATTTTGACCAGGTTAAGTACTTTGCCTTAGATTAAGTGTGAAATCATAGATTAAGTGTGTGGCTAAGGGGGAAATTTCAGAATAGAATTAAAAAGATTAAAAAAAGTTGAATATTTAAAAAAAATTGGGAAAAAAGATGAAAAAAAAATATGCTGACGGCAAAGCTGTCGGCGCAGGGAGAGCTATGCTGATGGCTTTGCCGTCGGCGTAGTCCTATGCCGACGGCAAATGTGTCTACGTGATACGTCTCAAACGTATCTATAATTTTTGAGTGATCCATGCTAGTTTTGTGATATTGTCACATATTTTTACTGTCATTTATATCATTTTTATGCATTTTGTCGGACTAACCTACTGACAAGATGCCCAGTGCCAGTTCCCTGTTTTTGTATTTCAGAAAATTTACTTCTAGAAATATTCTCGAAATTGGACGAAAATTTATGGAGATTTTTTATGCGAAATAAGACACCCGAAGACTAGAGGGGAGTCTGAGGGGCCATCCACAGGGCGCAGGCGGCCTCCTGCCACGACCCCCCTAGGACCCGCGGGTGGGCCCCGCCCCTGCTCCTGGGGCACCCCCTCGGCCCACTCCGATGCCTATAAAATCCCTAAAAACCTAAAAATGTCGAGGCGGCCATTATTTTCCAGAAACTCGACCTCGACGCGCCGTCACCGACAACCCTAGTTCGGGGTCCAATCTGAAGCTAATCCCGACACTCTGCCGGAGGGGTGATCGATCCCGGAGGGCTCTTCATCGCCATGCCTTCCTTCGGGGTGATTTATGAGTAGTCTCACCTTGGACTACGGATACATGGCAGTAGCTAGTTGGTAGTCTCTCTCTTGTGCTTCATGTCTTATGATCTTGTGAGCTGCCTAACATGATCAAGATCGATTATTGTAATGCTATGTGATGTGTTTGCTGGGATCCGATGGATTATGAAGTTATGTTCAGATTGTGCATGGTTCTTATTTGAGTAATTTATGTTCTTGCATACTCTCCGATGTGCGTAGTTATTTTGGCCAAGTGATTGTGTGTATCTCCAAGAGGGGGTATTTATGCTAGATAGTGGGTTCATGCCCCCTTTTGTTTCTGGGCACGAGTGACAGAAACGTCTAAGGGCGAGGGTGTGTTGTTGCTACTAAGTGTAAAACAGCGGTGTTAATGTCTCTTTTGATATTAGTATTGCTTACTTCATGCACTTTACTTAATGCAATTGTCTGTTGCTTGCAACTTAATACCGTTGGGTGACAGGCTGGATAGCGATCCCACGGTAGACTTTTTAGACAAAGACACAGTTGGACTCAACGGTCTTTGTTCCTTGTCGTGATGCCTCCATAAATATTATCATGTCCTTTTTGTCATAGCTAAATTGGGTTTGTGTCATGATCTTGTCAATTGCCTAGCTGTAATTCGTTCACCCATCACATGCATATTTTATTTACTTAATAGACTCCACTAGTGAACCCATGGCCCCCGGTCCATCTTTTTACATTGTTTACAACCTCATTTACTTGCTTTTAATCATCATTACTCCTCTGGTCACTTTTCATATTTTATCTATTTCATCATACAATTAACCGCTTTGTGTTCTGCGAGACCGGAGAGATTGACAACCTCTCCGCCGTTGGGGACAAAGTATTTTGGTTGAGTGTGTGCAGATCCACGTCTGTTGAAGGTATCCCTAAGCGCCAGAGAGATTTTCAAAATTCACCTCGTTGTTGACTTCAAAGTCCTACTGGTTCGATAAACCTCGGTTCGTTAAACGAGGGAAAACTGCTACTAGCTACAATTCCGCCTTCGCTTGGGGCACCACCCAACTTATCAATATCTACCATCACTACGCTGAAGCCATATTACTCCGACAGACGTATGCCGAGGGCAGCCGTCGGCGTAGCGTGTGCCGACGACTTTTCTTCCTATGCCGACGGCGTAGCGTGTGTGAAGGTACTGCTTGTTTCCCTGTAGTGTCAGACTCAAACAGTGATGGGTGTCCTCAACATTCGGAAGATTTTGGTGAATTAATTAATGAAGTGGTTGCATGCCCTCCTTCTCTAATTAATTCTTTCACCTCGTATGAAAGAAAACAACTAAAATTGAGCTTATTATTAAAAACTGCTGGTTACGTCTTTGATTGAAGGGTAGTATGGTCTTTATCCTTGTCAGCTTGAGCAATTTCCATTCGTAGGGTACTCTAAAACTGATACTCTTAAGGTCGTAATATGCACCCCTTCCTGGAATTTAGAATGAACATAAAGGTTAAGCATACTGGGGATTTTTATCCCGGGCCGTAACGGCCTTTAGTCCCGGTTGCGCAACCGGGACCGCGCAATCGGGACTAACGGCCCAAACCTTTAGTCCCGGTTCTGTTACGAACCGGGACTAAAGGGTCCCCACGTGGCCGCTGACGAGCACCCATGGTCAGAGACCCTTTAGTCCCGGTTGGTAACACCAATCGGGACTAAAGGTCTGCACGCTGGATTTAGGGTTTAGGGGTTCTTTTACTGTTTTTCGTTTCAATTTTTTTTTCATTTATTGTTTTACTTTTGAGGGTTAAGATTTTGCATTCAATTCGACGGTACTACATATATACAACAAATAATGAACCATTACACAACATCGTCATAAATATAAGATCAAAGTGTGACCTATTTCTTCATCCTCTTGCAGTCGAACCTATTACATATATAGTACCATATATATACAATATCTCTTACGATCCCTACTAGTTTGGATACTATTCTCCGTCTTTAGATATGATATGATCTAAGAAGAATGCCGCCAACTCCTCTTGAATTGCTCGCAGGCGTTCCTTTGGTAGGAGCCCGTCCCGCATCCGTTCGATCTAATTTAAAGAAGGGGGTCAATATATATATATATATATATATATATATATATATATATATATATATATATGAATGAATCTCAACACAATTGATGGTAATAAAATAATATTGTGAACGTACTCGAAGTTGTTCTAAGATTCTGCCCCTCTCACAGGTCGTCTCGCGAATGAACTCGCAGATGTAGAATTCATATAAATTATTCCCGGATCCCTGCCTCGGGCACTTTACGAGAACAGAGTTCAATCAAAATAATAATCAAGCATGATAATGTTATTAAAAGTAGAATCAAACAGATGCGCGGGTCTAGGTAGTAGTACTTACACTTAGTTCTTCAAATTCAAGCTGCTCTTTCCACTCACCCGAGCCCTACTAGTGGACCGTTTCCAAGCCCTGTCAGGCAAAGAAAATGAATAAAGGACTTATTAATTACTAGATAACAGGAAATGAACGAAAGTTGGCGATATAGTGCCATAATGATTGAAATTACCTCTGGAGCATTTCACTAAAGTCCTTTCACTTCTCAGATTCATTACGTAGCGGGTCCATGACTTGTACTAGTCCTTTGTCAGGAGTAATGATTAGCAGAATATACTGGAACCTGCGTATGCATAACTCGTAAATTACACTTAACATCGAGTAAGCGAATAGAATGTGTATAAGATAATAACACTCACCCGAAGTTATAAGGAAATAGTATTTCCCTTTTGGTTTCCTGTACTCCTTAATGCCTTTACCAATGCGTCCTCCATTTTCTTGGATTTATATTTTAGATTATGTCCATGAACGACATGTGGGTCAACGAACCCAATGTCATAGATTCGTCCTTGTTTGCATTCGAGAATCTTCAATCTGCATAATAGAGTAAGGATAATTATACATGCAATTAACAAGCTGAGCTACAGACTTAATTACAGAAAAAATACTTACAGACAATAGGCACTGACGATAGATTTGTCGATGGTGTCTAGATTGAATAACTGAAATAATTCTTCAAATTTAATATGGACCTCGGCTTTTCCACGCAAGAAATGCTCATCTTTCATTCCGAAAATGAGCCAGTTTGTCCCTTTCTTTTCTTCTTCCATGTACCACTTATGCAATCTTCGCATTTTTGTAGATAGATTCAGGATCTCCTCCGGTCTGACAAGAGGCTTCTCGTGCTTGTATTTGTATTTGCACGGCTCAGCCATGGGATACTCTTGCATAGAGCCTAAGTATTCAACCAAAGACACCCCAAGATTATCGGCCGCTTCTCTCATTAGTTTTGTATATTCCGAATCATAAGGGATATCGGAAAACACTTTGAGCGGGGGGGGGGGGGGGGGGGGCACGATTGGTTTTCCTGTTCTCCGAGCTGGGGAACTTTTCTCCCGCTTGCACGCGCCCGCTCCTTCTGAGCTCTATGTGACTTCATAATAGAGCGGTCGTAGTCTGGTAGCGTTTCCTTAGCCGTTGGTCGCCTCAGGTTTTCCAATGTTCTCTTCACTTTTGCCGGATCTATTTTCGGCTCAGGCGGGGGCCGTTTCGGTGCTAACTGGCGTGCCACATCTTTCTTTACTGATAGCTCAAGTTCCTCTTGAGTCTTCTCGTAAGATAACTTGGCAGGAGCAGCCTTCGCTTTCTTCTTTGAGGATTTACTCGGAGCTGTAGCACTAGCCGCCGGAGCGGCGCCGCCGGTGCTCTTCCGCTTTAGAACCCGTGGTTGAGGTGGCGGAGATGGCTGTTTCTGCTGAGGCGGCGGAGATGGCTCTTTCTGCTGAGGCGGCGGAGATGGCTGACGCGTTGGAGATGGATGAGGCGGCGGAGATAGCTGACGCGACGGAGATGGCTGACGCGGCGGAGACGGCGGAGGTGGCGGAGACGGATGAGGCGGCGGAGACGGTGGCCTTGGCTTCCAATTTGGAAGCACAATGTGTTCCTTCTGCCATAGAATAGTAATTTTTCTGCCATCTCTCAGTGCAGTCTCCCCTTCACCTGTAGGGTAGTCAAGTTCCAGGTCCTCAAATCCTTTTGTAACTTCATCCACTGCGACAACAGCATAGCCATCTGGAATCTAAGAGGAATGGTAAGTTCCATTAGGTACAGGAGCTAAGACTACGCCGACCGCCACCTTCATGGTTAGGTTCATCAATGGAGCATGTAGCTCACAATTTTCCCTCTCCGTGATATCATCCATGGGGTAGTGACGAGCCGAGATATCTGGCCGAAAGAGCTCCGTGGAAGCCACGCTGCTTTTCCGCTGAGATGGTGGGCCGCTATTTTCCAATGCAGGATCTTCATGCCACTAAGATTGGCCGGTAGCTTGCTGGCTAGTAAGTGCTTCTAGTATCTCCTACTGCCTCGTTAGTTTTTCTTCGATCTGCTTCAGCCGGTCTGCCTCCTCTTTCTTTTTCCTCCCTCGGCTTCTATAAGTGTCACTGCAGTCGGGAAAACCATACTTCCACGGAACGGAGCCTTCTGTGCCTCTTGTTCGTCCACTGTGTTCTGGATTCCCGAGGGCGCGTGTCAGCTCGTCCTTCTCTCTGTCTGGATGGAACTTCCCGGCGTCTACCTCCTTCATTATCTTTTGAAGTTCAGTGAGGGGGGTTGCAAGTTGTGCTTTTGTAAAAATGCACTTCCCTGTTTCTAGGTACAACTTACCCCCATGCCCATAGAACCAAAGCTTTGCCCGTTCAACCCACTCCTGCGTCTCACGAATTATCCCTTTTTCAAGTAGGTCGTTCTCATCTTTCTCCAACTTAGGCGGCGGAGGTTGAGGAGGACGGCGGGGGTCCGAGGTTGAGGAGGACGGTGGGGGTCCGAGGTGAGGACGGTGCGGGCGGCCGGCGAGGAGGGAGCCCGATCGGGGGGGCGGCGAGGAGAGGGAGAGCAGCGCGGGCGGGCGGCGAGGAGGGAGCTGCCGGCGCGGCCGGGGGCGGCCGGCGAGGCGAGGCGAGGAGGGACGGCGGCGCGGGCAGCCTGGCGGCAGGGGTCGGGCGCGTCGGGGATGGCGGAGGGGAGAGGTCGGCGGCGCGGCAGCCTGGCGGCAGGGGTCGGGCGGCGCGGATCGGGGATGGAATGAGGAAAAAGAAAGGCGCGGAACCACCTAAATCACGCGGAAGGGACCTTTGGTCCCGGTTCCAGTCACGAACCGGGACCAAAGACCCTTTGGTCGCGGTTGGTAACACCAACCGGGACCAAAGGTCCCCCCGGGCCGCGAAAATATGCGCGCGAAGCCGAGCGGGCCTTTGGTCCCGCTTGGTGTTACCAACCGCGACCAAAGATTTTTTTTTTCTTTTTCTGTTTTCTAGTTTCTTTTTCTGTTTTCTTTTTTGTTTCTTTTTCTGTTTTCTTTTATAGTTTCTTTTTCTGGTTTCTTTTTTGTTTCTTTTTCTGTTTTCTTTTATAGTTTCTTTTTCTGGTTTCTTTTTTGTTTCTTTTTCAGTTTTCTTTTATAGTTTCTTCTTATTACTTAAAAAGTCATATAATTTTCTAGTTTCTTTTAAAATGTTCCAATATTTGAAAATCATTATCTTTTTATTATTTATTTTTCTAGTTTCTTTTTATTATTTGAAAATCATATCTTTTTCTAGTGTCTTTTAAAATGTTCCAATATTTGAAAATCATTATCTTTTTATTATTTATTTTTCTAGTTTCTTTTTATTATTTGAAAATCAAATTTTTTTCTAGTTTCTTTAAAATGTTCCAATATTTGAAAATCATTATCTTTTTATTATTAATTTTTCTAGTTTCTTTTTATTATTTGAAAATCATATCTTTTTCTAGTGTCTTTTAAAATGTTCCAATATTTGAAAATCATTATCTTTTTATTATTTATTTTTCTAGTTTCTTTTTATTATTTGAAAATCATTATCGAATACAAGTCATACAAGGTTTCTTTCAAGCGCTTGTGAGCCGTTGGATCAGGGGTGTGTTTCTTTAGAGCGCTTGTGAGCCGTTGGATCAGAAGCACACGGATCGTGTGTTTCCTTCGAGCGCTTGTGAGCTGTTGGATCAGGGTCTTTAGTACCGGTTCGTGTTACCAACCGGGACTAAAGAAGCACACGGATCGTGTGTTTCTTTCAAGCGCTTGTGAGCCGTTGGATCAGGGGTGTGTTTCTTTAGAGCGCTTGTGAGCCGTTGGATCAGAAGCACACGGATCGTGTGTTTCCTTCGAGCGCTTATGAGCTATTGGATCAGGGCCTTTAGTACCAGTTCGTGTTACCAACCGGGACTAAAGAAGCACACGGATTGTGTGTTTCTTTCAAGCGCTCGTGAGCCGTTGGATCAGGGGTATGTTTCTTTAGAGCGCTTGTGAGCCGTTGGATCAGAAGCACACGCCTATAAATAGCGACGTCCCTGCAGCGAAATGGCACACAACGAGCGTCTACCTTTGCCACCGAACCCAATGGTTGGATTTAGCCTACCCGCTGGCATGTTCCCTAACACAAGCCCTCGGGTAGGTTGAATCCAACCACTGGATTAGGGTGACACAATGATGAATTGCCAAGGAGGTGGGAGTGGTGGTGGTGGAAGTGTTAGCCATGCCCCTCGGTCGGAGCCAAGTAGCTGTAAGGCGCTCTGATGATCTACAACATTCCCAACACTTTTTGGGACGGTCGTTAGATCATCAGAGAAGTCTTGCGGCTGCTTGGATCGAATGTCGATTTGCTGCTCACTTCACAGCCCTCAACAAAATACTTGCGGTTGTTCTATCTACAAAATACTTCAGTTCATCGACCGAATACAAATCATTCGGATTCCCGTCATACAGCCCAACAGTGCATTTGATATGCAGGCACTCACGAGCCACCTTTGGGCTGTATGACGGGGAAACCATGTGCATTTGATAAAAGGTTTAATACATTAATTATTACACATCACCACCAACATCCCTATCTAGTGTGTGTCCCTTTCTTCTTCGTGTGTGTCCCTTTCTTCTGATTGCGCCGCAACCATGGACAATCTTCATCATTCAACGCGATGGTTGGGTCAGTTTTCACCGTGAAGGGGGGAATTTCATGAAAATTATTGTAATCTTCCGACATGTCCGTCTTGTCCTCCACTCCTACAATGTTTCTTTTTCCTGAAAGAACTATGTGGCGCTTTGGCTCATCGTATGATGTATTCGCTTGCTTATCTTTTCTTTTTTTCGGTCTGGAAGACATGTCCTTCACATAGAAAACCTGGGCCATGTCATTGGCTAGGACGAATGGTTCGGTGTCGTACCCAAGATTTTTGACATCCACCGTAGTCATTCCGTACTTCGGGTCTACATTTACCCCGCCTTCCAGGTTGAACCATTTGCACCTAAACAAAGGTAACTTGAAAGAAGGTCCATAGTCAAGTTCCCATATCTGCTCTATGTAACCATAATATGTGTCCTTTTTCCCATTGTTATTTGTTGCATCAAAGCGAACACCACTGTTTTGGTTGGTGCTCTTCTTATCTTGGTCGGTCGTGTAAAATGTATTCCCATTTATCTCGTACCCTTGAAAAGTCAATATAGTCGATGATGGTGCTTTGGCCAACAAGTATAATTGTTCTTCAACAGTGTTGTCATTAATGAGACGTGTTTGCAACCACCCGCTGAAAGTCTTAATGTGTTCTCTTTCAATCGATTCTCCAGGCTGCTCCGGGCATTTAGAGCGTAAAATATTCATGTGTTCCTGGATATACGGAGCCACCAAGATGGAATTATGTAGAACTGTGTAGTGTGCTTGATTGAAAGAATCCCAGACCTTACACATTATTGCTTTCTTTCCTAGCGTGCCTATTCCACGCAGTCTCCCCTCATGGCGCGATTGAGGAACACCGATGGGCTTAAGGTCAGGAATAAAGTCAACACAAAACTCAATTACCTCCTCTGTTCCATAGCCCTTGGAGATGCTTCCTTCGGGCCTAGCACGGTTATGAACGTATTTCTTTAAGACTCACATGAACCTCTCAAAGGGGAACATGTTGTGTAGAAATACAGGACCGAGAACGTTAATCTCTTCGACTAGGTGAACTATGAGGTGCGTCATAATATTGAAGAAGGATGGTGGGAACACCAACTCGAAGCTGACAAGACATTGGACCACCTCCCTCTGTAAACCTGGTAGAGTTAATGGATTGATCACCTTCTGAGAAATTGCATTGAGAAATGCACATAGCTTCACAATGGGTACTCAAACATTTTCCGGTAGAAGCCCCCTCAATGCAATCGGAAGTAATTGTGTCATAATCACGTGGCAGTCATGAGACTTTAGGTTCTGGAACTTTTTCTCTGCCATGTTTATTATTCCCTTTATATTCGACGAGAAACCAGACGGGACCTTGATACTGCTCAGGACTTCAAAAAAGATCTCCTTCTCTTTGGTAAGAGCGTAGCTGGCAAGACCTTGATACTTATCTAGATTCAGTTGGTCATCTCGTTCGTGCATACGTTGGTGGTCCTATCGTGATTCCGGTGTATCTTTTGTTTTCCCATACACGCCCAAGAAGCTTAGTAGGTTCACGCACAGATTTTTCGTCACGTGCATCACGTCGATTGCAGAGCGAACCTCCAGTATTTTCCAATAGGGTAGCTCCCAAAATATAGAGCACTTCTTCCACATGGTACGTGTCCATCAGCGTCATTCGAAACAGATAGACTGCCAGGACCCTTTCCAAAGATTACTTTTAAGTCCTTGACCATGTCATATATAACATCACCATTAGGTAATTTAGGATTCGTCCGATGATCTGGCTCACCTTTGAAATGCTTGCCATTCTTTCTTACGGCATGCCCTTTTGTAAGAAATCGCCGATGCCCCAGGTACACATTCTTGTTTCCCATATGTATACTTTCAGTCTCACCTAAACAGTGCGTGCATGCATTGTATCCCTTGTTTGACTGTCCTGAAATGTTACTAAGAGCAGGCCAATCATTGATGGTTACAAACAGCAACGCTCGTAGGTCAAATTCCTTTTGTTCGTGCTCATCCCACATAGGTACACCTTCGTCACGCCACAACTATAAAAGTTCTTTAACCAATGGCCTCAGGTACACATCAATGTCGTTGCCCAGTTGCTTCGGGCCTTGGATGAGCACTGGCATCATAATGAACTTCCGCTTCATGCACAACCAAGGAGGAAGGTTATAAATACACAGAGTCACGGGCCAGGTGCTATGACTGGAGCTCTGCTCCCCGAAAGGATTAAAGCCATCTGTACTTAGCCCAAATCTTAAGTTCCTTGCGTCAGCTGCAAATTCCGGGAACTCCCTGTCGATTTTTCTCCACAGCGACCCATCGGCGGGGTGTCTTAACATCAGGTCTTTCAAACGGTCTTCTTTGTGCCATCGTAACAACTTTGCATGCTCTTTGTTTTGGAACAAATGTTTCAATCATGGTATTATAGGAGCATACCACATCACCTTGGCAGGAACCCTCTTCCTAGGGCACGGCTCACCCTCAACATCACCAGGGTCATCTCGCCTTATTTTATACCGCAATGCACCGCATACCGGGCATGCATTCAAATTCTCGTACTCCTCACCATGGTAGAGGATGCAGTCATTGATGCATGCATGTATCTTCTGCACCTCTAATCCTAGAGGGCAGACAACCTTCTTTGCTTCGTACGTACTGGGGGGTAATACGTTATCCCTTGGAAGCATCTTTTTTATTATTTTCAGCAATTTTTCAAATCCCTTGTCAGATGTACCATTCTCTCCCTTCCATTGCAGCAATTCCAGCGTGGTACCAAGCTTTTTCTTGCCATCTTCGCAAGTTGGGTACAACAATTTCTTGTGATCCTCTAACATGCTCTCCAACTTCAACCTCTCGTTTTCACTTCCGCTGTTTATCTGTGCATCAAGAATGGCCCGACCAAAATCATCATCGTGCTCATCAACAATGGGCTCTTCTTCAGCTTCGTCTTCCCCCATTGCAGTATCACCGTCTTCGGTGAACGTAGGATAGTTGTCATTATCCTCTTCTTCTTCATTTTCTTCCATTATAACCCCTCTTTCTCCGTGCTTGGTCCAACAATTATAACCGGACATGAAACCATGCTGCAACAGGTGGACGTGAATGGTTTTTTGAGGTAGAGTAATCCTGCGTATTCTTGCAGACGCTACATGGACAAGAAATAAAACCATTCGACGGCTTGTTTTTCTCAGCCACAAGGAGAAAATAATGCATGCCATTAATATAGTCAGGAAATCGTCGGTCACTATACATCCATTGCCGGCTCATCTGCATTATATAATATATCAAAAACTATTGCACTGCATCAAGAGTATATAATAGTAACTACTGAACCAAAGTAAAGTAACTGTAATGCATAGTCCTCATAAAACATATATTAATTGAAACTAACATACAACTATCTAAATAATTTAAATCCAACACCAAATGCGATCAAAATCGCAACTAAGGTAACTACTGAACCAACAACATAATGGTACCAAGCCTCCTGACTAATGGCATATTTTCTAATCTTTTTAATCTTCAAGCGCATTGCATCCATCTTGATCTCATGGGCATGTGCGACGTCGGCAAGCTTGAACTCGTGTTCATCGATGATGTCGGCAAGCTTCAACTCCAATTTCATCTTCTCTTCTAGGCATTGCAGATGAAGATCTGCACTTCTTTCCAATTTTGCTTTCAAATCATTGTTTCCTTTTACAAAAAACTCGACAATAGGGTCGGTTGGAATTTCCGGTTCAACTACCTCCTAGATAAAAGTGTCTATGTCAAGTTGGTAGGTATAGTTGTTTTAAACACGAAATGAAACAAATAGTTATGAAAATATACCACATCCGAATCATAGACCGGACGAGGGCCGACGGGGGCGGATATCAAAACCATGACACTATACATATAAAAAAAACATAAGAAAAATATACAAGAAATAAATATGCTTTTAAATCATACATGTCATTTTTCTTAAATAGAAGATAATGAAAAAAGCTCACCGAGGTGGTGCCGGTGACGGGACGACGCGGGCTATCGACGGCGGTGAGGACGGGATGACACTAAAATCCACAAATAATAAATTAATTTGAGCTCAAAATGCATATAAAAAATTAAACTCTCTAGCTAGGCATTTCATCAAACACCTTGCTTGCACTACAAACCATAAAATGAGCTAAACTAGCAATGAAATGAGCTAAAATTGCAACTTCGGAGAAAAGGATGATGTTGCTAACCCTTGAATATATGGGGTGCCTTCAATCCTCACAAATGGTGAAAAAAAATGGGGATTAACTTGAGTGATGGAGTGGAAATGGAGGAGAAAATGTTGATGAACTCAAGCTAAAAATGGTGGTGGAGCTCGGGTGTAAGATGATATAGGCAGGGAAGAGCCTTTGGTCACGGTTCGTGGCTGGAACCGGGACCAAAGGGTGCCTGCCAGGGGTCCCACGGCTGCTGCCGCATGTGCAGACCCTTTGGTCCCGGTTCCAGACACGAACCGGGACCAAAGGTCCCAATAGAACCAGGACGAATGGTCCCCAGCGCCCGGGCCAATGGAGCCGGGACCAATGACCCCTTTGGTCCCGGTTCTTTATTGTTGCAGGATAAAGGGCAGAATGGATGCCCCTTTTTCCACTAGTGATGATGAAGAGGGACTAGTCCACCCCTGGACCTATGGGTTTGTGGAAGTAACGTATGTATCTCTCCTCTCTCTTGAGCTTCACTAATTAGCACCGTATGAGCTGCTGAACATGATTACGGTCATCTATGTAATACCTTTATGGTGGATCTTTTTATGAGTTAATATATGTTTGAGATTGCAATAGTTTTGTTTCAGTTATGAAAGTAGATGCATATTATGTACCCCGTTCTTGTTTACTTGTTTTGATCAAGCATGTGTATGAGAGCGTGTGAGGGGGAACGTATGCATTAGTTGGAGTAATGAGGGGGTGGCTAGTGCGGTGAAAGTGAGAGAAGTTCCGCGATCCACTTGGGTATTTTTACCTTACTTTGTTGCCTCACTAGGGATAATGAAAAATACCATGCTACCGGAGGTGTGGGTGTGACCATTGCCACTTCTCCATGACTAGATCTAGCATGTTCTTATTTTAACTTCATGTCATAAGACTTAAAGCTATACTCTGATTTATCTTAATTACTGAGGTGCTAAGATTTAGTTCACATCTTGGTGGAGTATAAGAGAGATTAATAAACAAAAGATCTCTATGTTAGGACATGATGCCCATATAATTAGTAACTCATCATGAAAACTTTTTGTTGCAATCTCATATGTCAATTCTAGTATTCCATTATCTACCACTTTATTAAAGAGAGAGTGCATTTGTGAAACCATGAACCCTGGTCCATTTTTAATCATAAGAAACACCTTTCCAACAACTTATAAGCATTTTCCATTTTCTGCCATTTAAAAATCCAAAAATCCAAAAATACTTTTATATCTTGCATTCACAATACAAAACCAAAAATATCATCCATCATTGTTTCCACCATCCTTGCATATTTATTTATCATCATTGCATATTTATTTCTTGTTTTGCATTTGTTATAATTTCATATCATTCTCACACCTTGTTCTTGACAACCACTTGGTGAGGTTGAGGGCACAAAACAATTTACTTTGTTTTGTAGGTTTTCAAGAGAAGGATAAGAAGATAAATCTTTCACTACTGATTCCCCGAGAGTTCGATATTAAACCCTCGAGTCACCCCTCGTGGGGAAACCGTCTTTCCTATACTACACACTCTGCGCTTGGAGTCTCAACCTAAGCTAAGTTCAAGGCCATCAAAGACGTTTTCTGGCGCCGTTGCTGGGGAATCATTACTGTAAGGATTTGTCCAAAGGAGTATCTCACAACAAAGTCAACTTCATCACCAACTTTTGCAAACACCTAAACTTGGGGAGGTTGCACCTACGTGAGCATTATCTTATCCATCTTTACCTTCAAAGCATTTTATTTTGTTTCGTTAATGTCTTGCATATCATATTTGTATTTCGGTTTGCATATTTTATTTTCAGTTTTGCATTTTGTGTTGCATTTGTTATTTCGGTTTACATTGTTTGGTGTCATTTTATTTTCATTTTTGCATTTAAAAATTAAAAACACATAAAAACTTGCATAATGGACAACACAACACATGGACAACACATAAAACCATTCTGATCGTTTGCCTCGGCCACACCGATAAAACTACGCAGGCCCGTAATGAACTCGCCAGTCCGTCGGTCACTGTACATCCATTGTCGATTCATCGAGCACCTCATATATTTCGAGATATATATTGCCGACTCATCTGCATTATATAAGTATATCAAAAATCATTACACACAAAATCATGAATAGAGAAGTGACCAAATTAAAACCAAAGCAGAGTAGTGACCAAATGTAATACATAGTTCTCATAATTAAAACATACATTGAAACTAACATACAAACTATCTAATGCATTTAAATGCAACAACAAATGCGATCAAAATCGCAACTAAGGTAACCATTGATCCAACAGCATAATGATACCAAGCCTCTTTATTAATGGCATAATTTCTAATCTTTCTAATCTTCAAACACATTGCATCCATCTTGATCTTGTGATCATCGACGCCATCGGCAAGATACAACTCAAATTTCATCTTCTCTTCTTCAATTTTTTTCAATTTTTCTTTCAAATCATCGTTTTCTTTCTCAACTAAATTTATCTTCTCGATAAGAGGGTCGGTTGGAATTTTCGGTTCATATATGTCCTAGATAAAAATATCTATGTCAAGTGTTGGTCGGCATAATTATTATAAACATGAAATTAAAAATAGTTGTAAAAGATAATATACCACATCCGAATCATAGACCGGACGAGGGCCGACGGGGATGAATATCAAAACCATGGCACTATACATCTAACAAACAATCATACAAGTAAGAAAATTATTCAAGTAACTATGTAAATCATATAAATAAGAAATTTGTTATTTTTAATAAGAACAAGAGGCTCACCAAGGTGGTGCCGGCGATGGGGCGGCGCTGGCGATCGGCGACGTTGTTGTGATGGCACTAAACCAACAAATCATACTTTAATTTTAGCTCAAATTGCATATAAAACAAATAAACTAGCAATCTGCATTACACAACTAACCTAGAATTTGAGCTAAACCAACTTAGGCATTTCATCAAACACCTAGCTAGCAATACCAATGAAATGAGGAGCAAAATTAGCAATGCGGATGAACTCGAGCTACGGGAGGATGAAGTTTCTAACCTATTAGAAACCTTGGATAGATGGGGCATCCTTAATCTTGACAAATGGTGGAAAAAACTGTGGATAAATTCGAGCTCAGGGAGGAGATAGAGGAGAAAAATGGTGATGAACTCGAGCTCCTCGGGCAGGAAGAAGATGATATAGTGAGAACATGCCTTTAGTCCCGGTTCGTATTACAAACCGGGACTAAAGGTTCATCTTTAGTCCCGGTTTGTAATACGAACCGGGACTAAAGGGTTCTCGCCCTGTCCCCACCTCGGCGGCTGCCGGCCGCAAACCTTTAGTCCTAGTTCGTGTCACGAATCGGGACTAAAGGGTCCCTACGAACTGGGACGAAAGCCTCCCGAGCCCCATGCGGCGTCCGAGCCGCTCAAACCAGGACTAACGCCAACGTTAGTCCCGGTTCGTGTCCCAGCCGGGACTAATGCTCTGTAGTGGCCTGGACAAAAGCCCTCTTTTCTACTAGTGTCTTTCCACATCAGGTCGTAATATGCACCCCTTCCCGGAATTTGTATGAACCATGTGCAACTGGCGAATTAAGATGATGTCTCTGGCGAGTTAAGAAAACATGAAACATGTCAACTCCTCAATTTTTTTAACTCACCTCAATTGTCTTTAACTCTGTGCTATGACATCTCGCCTGAAGATCTGGGCCACCATCCCAACCCTTTTCGAACCATGCCAAATAAGTAAAAAATTAAAGATAGCTTTAAGTGCACACATTTCCTAGATGTTAGTAAAAAATACATTTGTATATATGTTTTGTAATCACGCACATAGATATAATTTACCAATGTCAAATGTCACGAAATATATGATCGTTTGCTATGTTAAATTTTAATATTTTTGAGTTTTTGATGATTCTAGAGTTTAATAGATAAGTTTTTGAAGGGGTTCCTAGTGCGACGATAGTTTAACGAGTAAGTATACTTTAATTTGCAAGGTTCTCCTCCCTAAATCAACAGCCGGTCCATGGCTAATTTTTTTAGAACATGTGTGTTACCGCGTTCACAAATCCCCTCCATGAGCCTTCATCCTATAGGCGTACATTTACTATGGTAGTTGGAAATTTCCTGCTCCCCATTATATATGCCAGTCCTCATTGTTTTGTCGGAGTAGAACCTTTAGTCCTTGTTTAGTAGAGCCACAAGTCGTTCCCACAATACTAGGCAAGGGCAGAACTCAACGATGAAGCTAAGAGACATAATGATACAATCAGCTGGTATCGTCAAGCTGCTGTCAGTATTGTGAATTAGAGACATCGGGACTAGCATTTGATGCCTGAAGTTTTGGTTTCGGTGCCTGTAGGAAAAGAGGTGTGGTGTCACACTGCCATGGGCATTCGTGTGCTGGTGTGGATTTGCAAGTCCAACTTCCCATACCCCCGCAGCCTGCTGCTGGCGTCGCTGTACTTGCTAATGTTTCAGACCCGCCGTCTCCATCTGTCACTCCTCTCAGCTCGAGTTGCAGTTTTTTTCCCAGCGCATCTCCTCGTCCTCGCCCCGCCGTATATCCTTCCTGCAACTACGCAACTCCTGCTAACAGCTCATGTTCCACGAGTCACCTTGCCACAGATCTTGAATGTGGACCTTCCAATATGGTGTTTTCATATGTCGACTAAAAGATTTTCAACTAATTTTACCGAAAGGTGTGGTGCAAAGGCTTATGCGTCTTGTAGCTAAAATATCGACCCATGTGGAACTAGAGGTTAGCCTTGGCAGCGATTGTCGTCTTTCCACACCGTTCCTCTCTAGATATGAGTGGTCGAACCTTTGTTGGGTTTGTATGATTCCTCGAATACGTTGAACCCGAGGACTCCTATCATGTTCTGTTTTGGTCTAGTGTAGTTTGATGCATGAATTTTATTTTGATGCTCATGGAAGTGCCATCCCACTGTGAGGATTGTGTCGTGAAGATATAAGAGGTGTGCGTGTTTTGTGTGTCAAACTACATTTCTTAATGAAATCAGGAGCTTATGGGCCTTTCAATAAATATTGAAGGTGGAAAAGGTGAAACTCAGCTCCTCAGTTTTTTTAAATCTGTCCTATGACACCTAGACACAATATCTGGCCCACCATCCCAACCGTTTGGGAACTATGCCAAATGAAAAGATAAATATAGCTTTAAGTGCACACATTTCCTAGATGTTTGCAAAAAAGACACATTTGTATGTTTTATAATCATGCATATATAAATAACTTACCCATGTAAATTTCATAAAAATATATGCCCATTTGCTATTTTTTTAAAAAAATTGACAATTCTAGAGTTTAATAAATAAGTTTTTGAAGGGGGACCTAGTGCGACGGTATTTTAATGAGTAAGTTTTATACTTTGCAAGGTTCTTGACAACCGGTCCATGGCTGACATACATGATCAGGTTCTACAAATCCCCTCTATGGGCGTTCATCCTCTAGGCGTGCATTTACGATGGTAGTTGGAATTTCCTGCTCCCCATTATATATACCAGTCCTCATTATATTGCGGGAGTAAAAACTTAGTGCTTCTTTAGTAGAGCCACATGTCTTTCTCCACAAAATTAGGCAAGGGCAGAACTCCGAGATCAAGCTAAGAGAAACAATGACACAATCAGATGTCGTAGTCAACATGCAGTTAGTGTTACTAGGTATTAGAGACATCGGGAGTAGTATTTGACTCCTCAAGTTTTGGTGTCGACGCTACCATGAGAAGAGCTGTGGTGCCACACTCCTCTCAGCTTGGGTCGCAGTTTTGCCCCACGCATCTTCTCGCACATCAGCTATGCAACCCCTGCCAAGAGCCCCTGTGCCATGAGTCGCCTTGCAACTGATACGATGCTCTTGCGCCACGATCAGCATTCCGTGTATCCCACGATTCGTCGTCCCTCCTCCGCTTCGCTGCACCATAATTGTCGCCGCTCTTTGATGGCCTGAGTGGTGATCTCAGATGTTGATATCAAGTTTATATGTCAGACACAAACAGTTTTGGGTGTCCTCAACATTCGGAAGATTTTTGTGAATTAATTAATGAAGTGGTTGGATGCCCTCCTTCTCTAATTAATTCTTTCACCTCGTATGAAAGGAAACAACTACAACTGAGCTTATTATTAAAAAACTGCTGGTTACGTCTTTGATTGAAGGGTACACTACGGGAAAACGGATCTTTGCTGAGTACAAACGTCTTTGCCGGGTGCTAAATATTGGACACTAGGTAAAGAGGTTCTTTGCCGGGTGCAAAAATAGGGTACACGGCAAACTATTCTCTGCCGAGTACACACACTCGGTAAACAAAATATACACGGCAAAACCTCAAAAAAACACTCGGCATTGAAAAAACACACGGCAAAAAAAATATGTGCTGAGTGTCCCCAAATGGCACTCGGCAAAGGTCCGTTCCACGTGGCTTCTACGTTGCGCATTTGACGGATGGCTTGACGGCGTCAGGCTTTGCCGGGTGTTAAAATTAGGCACCCGGCAAAGAATAGTTTTGCCGTGTGTTGCTTAAAGACACCCGGCAAAGAATATTTTTTCGGACCAAGGAAAAACATAATAGAATGGCGGAAATTTTCCCGCCCGATTTATGCTGAGTGTATCAGTCTTTGCCGGGTGTCTTTATGAAGGTACTCGGCAAAGACGCTCTTTGCCTAGTGCATTTCGGAAGGCACCCGGCAAAGCACCTCTTTGCCTAGTGTCAAATCTGGACGCTAAGCAAAGACATGTTTTACTTGAATGGACACCATGGGGCATCGGTTCGAAAACTCGTGAAATCGAAAGAGAACAACACATAAAATGGCACATTACGGATCCAAAAATGATTTTTTCAAAAAAATTGGAACAACGTAAATTGGACTCTTAGTTCAAATCCGGGCCGATTCCAGCGAATCGGCAGGAAACCGTATAAATTCTCTGAAATTCCCAAAATGTCTCCCGCGACGGCCGGTATGAGGAACGTAGCGGGGCTATGGAGCCTCGGAATCACACCAAAACCTAGGTAGTGCCATAGCATATGTATAAAAATGTGGTGGAAGGCGTAAATGGCCAAGATCCTACTCCGGGGCGTGACTGGCTTCACCGACATCACTTACTCCCTAGTGAGTTTTTACACTTAGTGGTCCAAACTCCCCTTTCGGGAGAATCAGAAGGAACCTTGTGAAGATTTTTGTTTTCCCATGTTCCTATGGCCCACCCTAACACAACCAAGTAGAAAATTCCACTTGTCTACCCCGTTTCGATGTCAGGGTTTTGCCCTAGTAGGGCTATGGAGCCTCGGAATCTCACCAAAACCTATGTGGTTCCATACCATATGTATACAAGTGTGGTTGCGGTGTAAATGGCCAAGATCCTACTCCGGGGTGTGACCGACTTCACCGAGATCACTTACTCCCAAGTGAGTTCCTACACTTAGGGGTCGAAACTCCCCCTTCGGGCGAACTTGAGGGAATCTTGTGAATATTTTTTGTTTCCTATGATCATATGGCCTACCCTAACACAACCAAGTAGAAAAGTTCACTCGTCTACCCCTTTTCGATGCTGGTCAAAGGGGTAGAGAGTAAGTTTGACTTTTCAGCGGGGTAAGGGTTTCTTCGTAGCGGGGCTTTGGAGCCTCGGAATCGCATCAAAACCTGGATGGTTCCATACCATATGTATACAAGTGTGGTGTGAGGTGTAAATGGCAGAGATCCTACTCCTGGGTGTGACCGACTTCACCGAGATCACTCACTCCCTAGTGAGTTCCTACACTTAGGGGTGGAAACTCCCCCTTCGGGCGAACTGGAGGGAATCTTGTGAATTGTTTTGGTTTCCCATGTTCCTATGACCTACCCAAACACAACCAAGCAGAAAAGTTCACTCGTCTACCCCTTTTCGATGCCGGTCAAAGGGGTAGAGAGTAAGTTTGACTTTTCAGCGGGGTAAGGGTTTCTTCGTAGCGGGGCTTTGGAGCCTCGGAATCGCATCAAAACCTGGATGGTTCCATACCATATGTATACAAGTGTGGTGGGAGGTGTAAATGGCAGAGATCTTACTCCGGGGTGTGACCCGCTTCACCGACATCACTTACTCCCTAGTGAGTTCCTACACTTAGGGGTCGAAACTCCCCCTTCGGGCGAACTGGAGGGAATCTTGTGAATTGTTTTGGTTTCCCATGTTCCTATGACCTACCCAAACACAACCAAGCAGAAAAGTTCACTCGTCTACCCCTTTTCGATGCCGGTCAAAGGGGTAGAGAGTAAGTTTGACTTTTCAGCGGGGTAAGGGTTTCTTCGTAGCGGGGCTTTGGAGCCTCGGAATCGCATCAAAACCTGGATGGTTCCATACCATATGTATACAAGTGTGGTGGGAGGTGTAAATGGCAGAGATCTTACTCCGGGGTGTGACCCGCTTCACCGACATCACTTACTCCCTAGTGAGTTCCTACACTTAGGGGTCGAAACTCCCCCTTCGGGCGAACTGGAGGGAATCTTGTGAATTGTTTTGGTTTCCCATGTTCCTATGACCTACCCAAACACAACCAAGCAGAAAAGTTCACTCATCTACACCTTTTCGATGCCGGTCAAAGGGGTAGAGAGTAAGTTTGACTTTTCAGCGGGGTAAGGGTTTCTTCGTAGCGGGGCTTTGGAGCCTCGGAATCGCATCAAAACCTGGATGGTTCCATACCATATGTATACAAGTGTGGTGGGAGGTGTAAATGGCAGAGATCTTACTCCGGGGTGTGACCCGCTTCACCGACATCACTTACTCCCTAGTGAGTTCCTACACTTAGGGGTCGAAACTCCCCCTTCGGGCGAACTGGAGGGAATCTTGTGAATAATCCCAAAATAGTAGGAATTTTCACACATCCAATTTTCACACAAAGTAGTCCATATTTGATCGATAATCCCAAAATAGTAGGAATTTTCTCGCTTTCTACCTAATTTCGAACAGTTAAATGACTTTATGTCGATTTTTCGAAAGTAATTGGAATTTAAACTACAAGTGTGTAATAATTTGCTCTGGAAATTTTACAAAAATCATTTTAAGGTACACAAGTAGTGATTAATTCACAGAACCGTCGATATTTCTAAAAAATTCGACCTCTTTCAACGAATAGCCATGCTTGCCATTTGGATCATTTTTTGAAAAACTCAAAGAAAGTAAAGAAAACCTCAATAAAAGAAATCCTTCGGCATGGAGTCCTCTTATGTGTACTACTTGATAGGAAAAATGATAAACTTTATTTTTGACAAACTTTTCAAAAGAATCCATCACAAAAATGTCTATCATCTATAAACATGTATATGTTTCAAGCCAAACGACCAAGATGTGACCATTTTCGTGGCATAGTTTGTGATAATGTGCCCATATTTGGCACATATATGATATTGGTATGGGAAACAATGTTGCCAAACTGAGTTTTTTGAAATTATTTTTATAAATAGCATTTTTCATTTTTAAGTTCCAAAAATGACTTTTTTTGTGAAGCAAGTATAAAACATGTGGTACAAAATGGCACCCATCCAATTTTCACACAAAGTAGTCCATATTTGATGGACAATCCCCAAATATTACGAATTTTCTCGCTTTCTATCTAATTTCATATATTTAAATGACTTTATGTCGATTTTTCGAAAGTAATTTGAATTTGAACTACAAGTGTGTGATCGTTTGCTCTGAAAATTTTACAAAAATCATTTTTAGGTACACAAGTAATGGTTATATCACAGAATCATCGATAGTTTTGGAAAAATGACAAATTTGTGTTGTAATATTTTTTCCGATTGGTTGAGAGGAAGCACAATCCATGTGACATGCCATCCCTGCACCTGATTGGTTGGGAGGAAAGTGGTGTGGATCGATGACGTGGCAGAATCTCATCATTTCCCCTCACTCCTTATCTCTCCTCCATCCTCATCCCGCGCGGGTGAAACAAAAAAATCCAAACTTCCCCCAATCGAGCGCGTTGTAGCTTGCCGGCCGGCGACGAAGACCACCATGGCCGCGTACATCCTCCTCGACGATGCCGTGCGTGCGTGCCTCCGTGGGGATGGGTGCTGCACCAGTGGCTTCAGCAAGCACAACACCTCCGCGTGCCTCTCCGACCTTGTGCAGGTGTTCCTCGAGAAGGATGCTACCGGCGGCCGTGAGCCTGCGACGAAGGGTGGGGACCGGGGATGAGGACGGCCCTGGCCGCGCCAAGGAGACAGCAGCGTCCGTGTGGGAGCTGCTCGACCCGCCAGCTGCGGAGGACCCGTTCCGGATCAGGCTGATCGCGTCCGCGGCGATTGATGAGGAGGCGCCGCTGCGGGCGCACGCGTGGTCGTGCTCCGGCTACGCGCTGCCGGGTACGACGCCGGCATGTGCAGGTCGCGCTGGGAGGCGTCTGACGGCCTCATGGCATGGAGCACATCGACGTGGTCGCACCGAAGCCGCCCGCGGCGAAGAAGGGCCGCGCTGGAGGTGGTGCGAGCAGCAGCGGAGTACGCGGTCGTCGTGGCCGTGGTGCTCGCATTGACGGTTGTCGCACGGGAGGAGGTCGTCGGGTGCGTGGTGCGCCTGGCCTCCGACTGCCGCACGCCGGTCGCTACGGGCGCACGACCTGCGCTGTGGCGCAAGACACATAGTACATGCTCAACAACGGCGGAGCCACGGCCATCCTCGACCTCAAGTCCGGCGCCGCTTCGCCCGGTGCAACGCCGCCAGCCCGTCCCCGGCGAGGGGCGGGGATTTTTTTTGATAATATCATCCCTCTTTACCGTGTGTGTTTTGACTTAGCACCCGGCAAAGATAGGGCGACGTGTCAACTACTCGTGCGAGGAGCCTTTGCCGTGCTTTTTTTTTAAACTCGGCAAAGAGGTTGTGCCGTTAACGGCTGACACAACGTCGCTACGTTTTTCTTTGCCAGTGTGTCACGAGTATACACACGGTAAAGGATCTTTGCCTAGTACCCTGGAAAAAACACCTGGCAAAAAAACTTTGCCGAGGCAAGATATGCCGGGTAGCCTTTATCGGGTGCAATACTCGGCAAAGACTTTGCCGGGTGTTTTTTGGTCTTCGCCGGGTACAATTTATACTCAGCAAAGATTTCGTTTCCGTAGTGGTAGTATGGTATTTATCCTTGTCAGTTTGAACAACAATTTCCATTCGTAGGGTCTAAAAGTGATAGCTAGGATATGCTAAGAGTGAACTCTTTCCACATCATGTTGTAGTGTGCACCCCTTCCTGGAATTTGTATGAACCATACATTATCTTTTCAAATGGGGAAAATAACTCACACTTAAACGAAAGCAACCAGTTAGGATCGTTTCTTTCTGATATATATATTGTTCATATTATCTAATATACAGATTTTATTTTATCTGGTAGTTATAGAATACATGCATTGTGGATTTCACGTTCACTTAGTTAATGTGTCCTTTGGAATTTTTTAATCAAGGTATTTGGTAATTTAATACATGTACCATCCAAAAGATGATGCCTCTGGCGAGTTAAGAAAACATGAAACATCTCAACTCCTCAATTTTTTTTTACTCACATCCTCAATTTTTTTTAACTCTGTCCTATGACACCTAGCCTGAAGATCTGGACCACCATCCCAACCCTTTTGGAACCATACCAAATAAGTAAAATTATTAAAGATAGCTTTAAGTGCACACATTTCCTAGATGTTAGCAAAAAAGACACATTTGTATGTTTTATAATCACGCACACACATATAATTTACCCATGTCAAATTTCACCAAATTATATGATCATTTTCTATGTTTTAATATTTTTGAGTTTTTGACAATTCTAGAGGTTAATATTTAAGTTTTTGAAGGGGTTCGTAGTGCGACGATAGTTTAACTAGTAAGTTTTTCTACTTTGCAGGTTCTCCTCCCTAAATCAACAACTGGTCCAAGGCTGAAATCTTTAAAACATACGTTACCGGGTTCTACAAATCCGCTCCTTGTCCCTTCAGCCTCTAGGCGTCCATTTACAATGGTAGTTGGAAATTTCCCGCTCCCCATTATATATACCCAGCTCTCATTGTTTTGACGGAGCAGAACCTTCGGTCCTTCTTTAGTAGAGCCACATGCCGTTTCCCACAAAACTAGGCAAGGGCAGAACGCGGAGATCAAGCTAAGAGAGATCAGAGATAATGACACAATCAACTGTCGCAGTCCACTTGCTGTCAGTACTCAGTATTACTGTATTAGGAATTAGAGACATCGGAAGTAGCATCTGACGCCTCTACAGTTGGTGTCGGCGTAACTAGGAAACCAGTTGTGGCGCCACACTGCGACGGCCAATTCCCCATACCACACAGTCCCACACCCTCCTGCTGCTGTCCCTCTACATCTGTCACTCCTCTCAGCTCAGGTCGCAGTTCTGCGCCCCGGATCTTCTCGCCCCCGCCTCGACGCATGTACTGCCCGCTGCTACGCAGTTCCTGCTAAAAGCTCATGTTCCACAAGTCACTCCACACGCGAATGGCGCTCGTCGCCCCTCTCCGATCAGATGAATCGAGTTGATATGTCGGACTGAGACAGTGTTGCTGTTCTGAACATGTCGAAGATCTCTGTCAATTAATGAAGTGGTTGCCCTCCTTTCTAATTAATTCCTGCACCCTGTAGGAAAGGAAATATGTAGCAATTGAGATTATTTTCAAAACAGCTGGTTATGTGCTCGCACTGAAGGGTAGGATCTTTATCCTTGTCAGATTCAACAATTTCATTTGTAAGGTCTGAAACTGATAGTTAGGACAGGCTAAGAGTAAACTCTTTACACTTCGGGTTGTAGTGTACAACCCATCCTGGTATTTCTACGATCCATATAATCTTTTCAATGGGCAAAAGAAAGCACGCTTGAAGCGACAAGCAACAATTAGGATCGTTTCATTCTGATATATATGATCTAATTTACAGATTCTATTTTATTTGATAGTTATAGATTTTTTTAATGCATTGTGGATATTAGCTTCGCTTAGCTGATGTTTTCTTTGACAATTCAAATCAAGGCATTTGGTAATTGTACACAAGTACTTTCCAACCATGTGCAATTGGCTAATCATGATGATGCATTGTGGATCTCAGGTTCGCTTAGTTAATGTGTTCTTTGACAATTGTTAATCAAGTTATTTGGTAATTTAATACAAGTACCATCCACCAATGTGCAACTGGCTAATCAAGACGATGCCTCTTGCGAGTTAAGAGGAACATGAAACATCTCAACTCCTCAATTTTTTTAACTCACCTCCTCAATTGTTTTTAACTCTGTCCTATGACACCTAGCCTGAAGATCTGGACCACCGTCCCAAACGTTTTGGAATCATGCGATATATAATTTACCCATGTCAAATTTCACCAAATTAAATGATCATTTGCTATGTTTTAATATTTTTGAGTGTTTGACAATTATAGAGTTTAATAGATAAGTTTTTGAAGGGGTTCCTAGTGCGATGGTAGTTTAACTACTTAGTTTTTATACTTTGCAAGGTTCTCCACCCTGAATCGACGACGGGTCCATGGCTGACATACGTGATCAGGTTCTACAAATCCCCTCTACGGGCCTTCATCCTCTAGGCGTGCATTTACTATGGTAGTTGGAATTTCCTGCTCCCCATTATATATATATATATATATATATATATATATATATATATATATATATATATATATATATATATATATACCAGTCCTCATTGTTTTGCCGGAGTAGAACCTTTAGTCCTTCTTTAGTAGAGCCACATGTCGTTGCCCACAAGACTAAGCAAGGGGAGAACTCGAAGATCAAGCTAAGAGAGACAATGACACAATCAGCTGCCGTAATCAACCTGATGCCGGTATTAGGAATTAGAGTTTAGAGACATCGGGAGTAGCAATTGACGCCTCCATGTTTGGTGTCGACGTAAAGGAGAACCCCGTTGTGGCGCCACACTGTCACGGCCATATGTATGCGTGTGTGGGTTTGCAGCTCCAATTCCCCAATCCCTAGATGTTCCTGCCGCTGTCAATCATTCCTCACTTGCTAGCACTTCAGAACGCAGCCCGCCCATCACCATCTGTCACTCCTCTTAGCTTGAATCACAGTTTTCCCCAGCTCATCTCCTCGCCCCGCCATATGTCCTTCCCGCAGCTTGGCAACCCCTGCTAACAGCTCCTGTTCCACGAGTTGCCTTGCGACGTGCCTCCCATGATTCGCCGACCACAAATGGAGGAGCTGCCACCAGTCTCGCAGTTGCAGCCACGGCTGCCAACACCGTCGTACTGCACTGACTGGCCACCGACGAACGTCTCCTCTTGACATATGAAGAAGAAAACATGTCCTTAAAGGGATGTCACTCCACAACACGAAATACCTCAACAGTCTCCGCATTTTATTAGATAATGGATCTATCTTTTGGAGCATGTTGGTGGAATATATAGGTTGTATTTTTTTTGAAGGATAAAAGCTTTTTTCCAATCTATTAATTAAGAATGAGAGAATTGTCCAGTTAATTTACAGAAAATCGGACAAAAAGAATAGAAACATACCAAAGAGAACTACTCGCAAAGCTAAAAAAAACACTACTAGTCGTCGTCTATATTGATGACATTATTGTGGTGAGCTCTTCTCCTTCAGCTACTAATCGCCTTGTTCAGCAGCTTTGTGATTCTTTTGCTCTTAAGGATCTTGGCCCTCTATACTACTTCCTTGGTATTGAGGTACAGCTCTCTCGTGGTGGTCTTCTTATGAGTCAAAAGAAATATGCTTCTGAATTGTTACAGCGTGCTGGTCTTCTTAAGTGTGCTCCCGTATCCACCTATGGCCTCGTCTGATAGATTGTCAGCTAAGCTATAGATGGTACTCTTCTTTCTACTGAAGAGTCTACACAATACCATAGTATTGTTGGTGGTTTACAGTATCTCCCGATGACACGTCCAGATTTATCATTTGTTGTTAACAAGGTCTGTCAATATCTTCATGCTCCTCGGTGTACACATTGGTCTGCGGTCAAGCGTATTCTTCGGTATGTCAAGGCCACACTTTCTCATCGATTGTTGCTACTGTCTGCTACTACATATCTTGACCTATTTGTCCGCATTCTCTGATGCGGATTGGGCTGAAAATTCAGATGACCGGTGATCAACAGGCGGTTTTGCCATCTTTATGGTGAAAATCTAGTTTCATGGAGTGCCGGAAAGCTGGCTACCGTGTCTCGTTACATTAAAGAGACTGAGTAAAAGATACTTACCCAATGCGACAGCTAAACTTATTTGGATACAAGCTCTTCTAGGTGAACTTGGAGTTACTCAACATAGTCCACCAATTCTGTGGTGTGGTAATATTGGATATATGTTTCCTCAAATCCAGTCTTTCATGCTCGTATGAAACATATAAAGTTGATTTTTTGTTTTGTTCGTGAACGAGTTGTGTAGAAGTTGCTCCAAATCAGGTTCATCTCCTTCAAGGATCAGCTAGCAGATATATTTACTAAACCACTATGTCTACTGTTGTTTCAAGCCTGCAAGCGCAATCTCAACCTTCATGGATGGACTGAGATTGAGAGAGGGTGATAAACTATGTATTATAGAAAGATTACTAGTTGTAGTTGTATACGGTTTGGTCTGTCAAACCGTATTGTATTTGTACCACTGTACCCTGTACCGTTGGATACATTTAGTCTGGTACCGTCTATTTTAATACCGTTAGCAAATGAACGGTTACTAAAAATGCCAACCACCGCATAACTTGTAATAAAAATAAGAGTACAACAACTTAAGTTCGAAAAGCTACACTGAATTTCCTAAGTTTTTAGGTAAAGTGTTAGAAGGGTCCCGGTGCAACATAAGTTTAACAACGGTGCAATGTCCGCCTCTCTAAATGTTGAGCAGGTCCACGGTTGAGATCTTTCGAATAGACATGACCTGGTTATGTATATCCTCCCTATCTTCCTTATGGCCTCTCTTCGTGCACGTACAAAGCTAGGCAAAACGTTACTCTCCCGTTATAAATATCGTTAGTCATTGTTTTGAGGGAGCACAAACCTTTGATATTTCTTTCGTAGAGTTTTGCAGGTAGAAAACTTTGTCCCCACAACATAAAACTAGTCGAGGGCAGAAGTTAGAGAGCTAAGACAAATATCACGATAAACATCAGCTATAGTTGTCAAAAGCTTGCCCATATTAGGTTTCAGATGCATTGGGAGCACTACCTAATGTGGCACGGGTAACATGCGTGTACTTGAAACAACAACAACAACAACAACAACGATGCGGTCACGGTGGTTGAAATGGCGTAATGGCCGATCACGACACATAATTGAACATCCGTTTCGATTTTTAGGCACCGAACTGATGAGAAAGAAGATGCAATTTGGTCAGAAGCTTGAAGAAGGGGTCGCACATTGTTTATAGTGCATTGGACAAAGTGGAAGGCAATCAGGAAACACCTGCGACGAAGAAACTCTATCGAGACTAGATCTAGTGGCTTTGGTTGAAGGATGGTTCTTGTATAAACTTGTAACAAAGAATTTGTATAGATGCACAATTATATTGTTTATTAGTTGTGTTTGTTGATTTGCAATGTAAATACATTTAGAGGTTGGAACATGAAAATCATGCTCTAGTTGATTTTGGAGATTACTACTACCTTGCAAATGCGACGGTTTAGCAAGATAATGGTACGACCGCCCCAACTATCTTCTCCAAAAGGCTTTGAGGTGATGTCGTAGCTTCTAATAGTGAGGTCATGTCCTTGGTTGTTCTATAATGATTGTTGGTCAGGGAAAGCCAATCCGTGCATGCCTGCGTCGTAGGAATTCTATTGAGACTACATTGGCTTTGGTTGAATCTGTTGTAGCTTGTATAAACTTGTAGCAAAATGGTTGTGTGCATCATTTCGATGCAGAGGCTGGTGCACGCTCCCCTTTTTGGAAAATAAATAAATAACTTGCATTTCCGTACGAAATTACAGAATGTATGTAGCCGTAATATTTCCTCCCAGCTCCATGCTCAATAAAATTATCTAGTTTGTGATTCTAATTTGTATATCTGTTTGAACTCAAACCTTTGGAATCTTTATTTTCCAGAATGTTTACAATTATTATTTATATTTCTTTTATGAACCTTGGCACATTTGATATCTTTCATAGGATTGGCTTTCAAAAAGACACATTATCACAAAATGGCCATCATAAATGGCAAATAGACCAAGTTCTTGATCAATATTATACTGACACTGTACTACATGGCAGTCCTCGGTGTCAGTCCAGATCTACCTTCGACTACTGAAATCAAAGCTTATTTCTTGCATCACAACTTACAATGTCATTTAATCATTTTCTTGAAGCATAAAGTTAAGTGAGATGTGTTCACCTCTTTACATAGACAAACGAAAGAAGAAATAACCAAAATGGTCAGTTTATTTCTGCAAGAATTGGTGTGTATGATTACATGACAGGAAAACCAAAAATTTGGTTTGAAAGCAACAGTAGGAAATTTTTCTAAGGGTTCTAATCCCTATAGAATTCCTATGGAAATCTTTTGAATCAAAGAGGCCGAAATAAGGGGACAACATTTACTACACAGCTTTCAGAAATCACAAACACATTTAAAAAAGATTCTGCTGGAATTGTTTGTCTACCTATTTAAGACGGAGTGGTAGTGGTACTAGGAGTAGTCGGTTTATTGTAATATGTGGCAAATGAGAAATATAGCTTTTTCCAAGCGATCTTGAATGTGGTCCTACCAATATGGTGTTTAGTGAAAGGCGAGGTGCAAAGACTTTATGTGGCGTGTAGCTAAAAGATCGACTCATGCGACCCTAGAGGTAAGACTCCTCGAATACGTTGAACCGTGGACTCCTATCATGTTCTCTTTTTGTTCCGTCTACTATAGTTTGATGTATGAATTATTTTGATGCTCACGGAAGTGCCATCCCACTCTGTGGATTGTGCTGTGAAGATGTAAGAGGTGCGTGTGTGTTGTGTGTCAAACTCCATTTCTTAATATAATTAAGACCTTATAGGCCCTTCAATAAAAAATGATGGAAAAGGTTGAACTCACCTCCTCAATTTTTGTAAATCTATCCTATGACACCTAGACTCAAGATCTGGACCACCATCCCAACCCTTTGGGAACCATGCCAAATAAACAACTAAAGATAGCTTAAGTGCACACATTCCTACTCCCTCCCTTTTGTAAAAGAAGGCGCGTAAATTTCTAAAAGTCAATCGATGTAAATTTTGATCAAATTTTTAGAAAAAACCGTTAACATCTAAAATGCTAAATCAACATCATTAGGTACACCATAACATTTATTTTCATATTATATCTATGTCGTATCATAGTTTTTCATAGATTTTAATTTTTTTATGAAACTTCGCATCGTTTGACTTTTGAAAAAAAAAATCATACGCCTTATTTTACGGAATCGGATGTAGTAGATGTTAGCAAAAAAGACACATTTGTATGTTTTGTAATCACATACATAGACATAACTGACCCATATAAATTTTCAATAAATTATTACCACTAGCTAAATTTTATAAAATACAGTTTAATAGGTAGTTTTGCAGGGCGTCCTATTGCGACGACAGTTTAATGAGTAAGTTTTCATGCTTTACAGGGTTCAACCTCCCGAAATCAACAACCGGTCCGTGACTGAAATATTTAGCTTAGGCCATCCGTAATGCATAGTATTTTAGCACACTATCCTAGGTAGTAGTCTATTATAAGATACTACTACCCTAATGCATGGTATCTTAAGTATTGTATCTTAGAGAAGTTGTAATAAATTGGTTTTGTGATCATGTTTGCATTTCAACATTGTGGCATGAGCTATACGCTAGTTATTTTACACACACACGAACAAATTTATGACTATGAAATTTAATAGCGTTATAGAAAAATACCAATAT
Source organism: Puccinellia tenuiflora (assembly GCA_012064385.1). Taxonomy (NCBI): domain Eukaryota; kingdom Viridiplantae; phylum Streptophyta; class Magnoliopsida; order Poales; family Poaceae; genus Puccinellia; species Puccinellia tenuiflora. Next base: position 91,294 of record QRDG01001938.1, read on the forward strand.
ATTATCATAAGAAACATATCAAAATATATTTCGAGCTACATGAATCAATTCGCGAACACATATTACTTTGGCCCAAACTTTTCCCAAATATGATCAACCAAGTCATTTTTAAGTGCTTTATGTGCCGAGCGATCCCGGATCTCAGAATCTCTTCGTAGTACGTTGGCGAAATCCTCCATTCCATCATGAGAGAATACCGGTGGTAAAACAGTCGACGTGCTTGCATTCTCGTTCAAGTCAAGAATATCGGACGCCTCCTCCTTTTCATCAATGACAATCATATTGTGAAGAATGATGCAAGCTAACATGATCCTCTGGAGAATGCCTCGGTCATGTAAACGAGCCGGGCGACGTAAGATAGAAAAACCGACCCTGGAAAACACCAAACGCACGTTCAACATCTTTCCTTGCTCCTTCTTGATGTTGGGCAAACAGTTTGTGTTTCGGAGTTTGCCGGAGAGATATTGTCTTCATAAACGCAGCCCACTCTGGGTATATATATAGCCCACTATGGCTAGTCTTAACATGTTACTTGTATCATCCTAGAGTTTTGATTTATTGGTAACGGTGGATAAACTAAGTTGACCTTAGTTACCTTGCATGCAGAGCCATGCTATCATCTGTCGGGATTCATCATGTGCATTGATGCAACTTTTCCAAGAACAATGAAGACAGTCTTACAAAAAATTCATATGTCTTCAGAGGGATTAACCACCCACCTTTCTTATGTATTTAGAGGGGCCATAATCACCCTTTTTTGTGCTACTAGGATCTATATGTAGTAAGGGTTGAAACCCCTTGGGACAATGATTCTCGTGTCCCGTGCAGAACAGAATAAAACAAGTGGAGTGTCCTGATCTTATTAGAGTTGGTGAGGACTGTAGCGCCCCGACCCCAGAACTATACAATGAAGCTTTGTGCAACCGTTCATGTTACACAATTGAAAGTTACTGGGGTTACCAATCCCAGGCCAAAACCTTTGGCAGGCGTGCTCGGAATGGATCATCGGGAACGCAACACTTCGATCATGCCATAAGCTCAGACATAGCTATCATGTATAGTTGAGAGATCAAGACTTGTGGAACACTGACACATCACAGACTCTACGACACAAAGATTCATATAGCAACTCATATATGAGAAAGATACAAATATTACACACAAAAGGGGTCACCGACCCATCAGTACATCATCTGGAAGCGAAGTAGTGTTGTCTAGTACAACAAGATCCAAATATATGGCCTAAGAGGCCTACACATAACAACCCCAGCAGCTTGTTCCACGGTCCCAAGCTGCCACCTGTGAACCCCGAACTACTCGTGGATGTCCAGGAAAGAAACCACCTGTGTGCTCAGTGTCGTCCTCCTCTGAAACAAATTATAAAAGCAGCAAAGAGAGACTGAGTACGACGTACTCGCAAGTTTAGTAGGGCGATATAGGCCCAATGATGATGGAGGCTCTAAAGCTGTATAGTAACTGTTTTGCATAAAGCTAGATTTTCTTTTCAAAAGATATAAAAGACCCATGGCATCGACTACTCAGAATATTTTCTGAAAAAGGGATAAGAGAGTAACTTTTCCTTCGGTTCTCATCGAACCAGTAGTACCAAGAATCCACCTCTCATCTCCACCAAGGCACTCCCTCGAATCACCCTCGAGGAAATGAACCTTTTAACACACGTTGATTATGCAACCTTTAGCTGCCAAATTAATTAAAATGTTCAGGTTCTCTATGATCTTATCGTCTATTCCCAAGTTGTCCATAACCGCGGACACGGCTTTTCGAAAAGATTAAACCCTGCAGGGGAGTACTAATTTACCCATTGGTACCGTCCGGCTCACCTGATTGGCCCTCTTCGGGAAGGCCGGCGAGTGGCGCGGTTAACCTTTACCTCGCATGAGACTATCCAAGAATCATCTGTGGCGACAGGGATAAGTTTACCCAGCCTATTTCAGCCCCTGCCCCATTGCCACTCCTAAACACCATCATCCCCATCATTCCTTTTTCCACTCACACACCCACACGCAAATGGAAATAGCAAACTAGAGGACCCTTGGATACGCCCGCACAAGTTATTCAGTTAGTAAGGAGCCCATACTCCCACCAATGGAAGCACGCTCATCTTGGTTCAAGAGGAAAAGAACTCGCACCTAGGGGCAAGAATGAGACAAAACACCATCCCCGATGGCAACTCATCCACGCCTTCTTAGCATTTAATTAAGCATCACAAGTAACCACCATGTCCGAAATCATTCCATAAACATCAACATCATGGAATTAAATCAACGGACATAAATAGTATTTGACTAAGCATGGCTAAGCATGGCTAAGCATAGCTAAGAATATATAACAACAATTTTATCCTTGTCTCCGGCCAACACATCAAGCCTAGGGTTCATAGGTAGGGAAACATGTATTGGTTCGGGGAAAACATGCAATTCATAGGGTACTCTAGTATTGACCAAAATTGACATAGAATCGAATGCAATATTATGGTGGATAAAATAAGTTTATAAACAGTAGGATGCTAGATGCCAAGAAGGTTAGGTTATCTCTTGCCTGCTGCCGGGGCGTGTAGTACTGCTTGTCGGAATAGGCGAGGGAACCCTCGACTCCGGAATCTATCGATACCCAAACAAATACAGAGGACAAAATAAATCACACGAGGAGAAGGTGCAATGCACAATCATGATGACATGTCAAATTTATGCAAAGATCATCATATGATTTATCTAACAATATTAAATGGAGTGCCAATATATTAGTGCAATTATTTGGAACAAACCCATATTTAACTTAATGTCCACATTGCTTATAAATTATTACATTACTAAGAAGTGGATCAAATATGCATGAACATGACATGATTAGATAGATATCGTTCTTCCGATCATTTTGGTACCTCATTTGTGAATTTCCAATTTCGATGAATAATTGGCGAATTAATTATTTATTTGAATTTACTTATTTAATCAATTAAAGAACAACATCATATGAAAATTTGTGATCATGATTTGATAATTGCATGTTTGATAGCATTTGAAGTGTTGATCACAATGATATTTTATTCACAAATTTTTGGGCAAATATTTATCAAATTATGATTTTTCCCAAATTAGGTATTATTTATACCATTTTAGGAATTCTTAACAAGCAGCAAAAATATAAACTCAAAAATCATTACAATTGTTCTAACAGGTAGAGTTTGTTTTTCTGAACATTCTGATATTTTATTTGCTATTTTTGGAGCAATATTTAATAGTTATTCATTATTCAAATTGGTTTTAAAAAACCAAAAGGAAAAACTAAGCAGCCAGACAGGCCGGCATTGTGCCGGCCAGCCGGGCAGGTCCCGAAGCCACCGGCCTTTGGCCGGCCCAGGCTGGCAGACGGGCCGGGCAGGCGCCCGAGGCAACCGGCCTCCGGCCGGCCCAGACAGGTGCCAGGCCGGGCGAGCAGGGCTCTCTTGGCCGGTCAAATGCCACGACCGGCAAGTGCCACGGCGGTGACNGCCGGCAGGACGCATGGCAGCAGCAACTACGAAAGGGGGAAGGGGAGCGGAAGATTTCCCAAATGGAGGGGGAGCTCACCCTTGCGGCGGGGGAGTGCTCGACGGCGGCGGGATGGATGGAGTCGACGGGATCGAGGTCGGCGGAGCGACGGCCGTGTGGAGGTAGCCGAGGACGGAGGCGCCGAATCCGGGCTCTCCGGCCCGATTCCTTGGACGGGGAGGAGCGGCACGGTGATTGCACAGCTTTTTATCGGCTTCGATCGGCGTGGTGCGGCTCCAGGCACCGGTAGAACGGCGGGGCGGCGTCGGTCGGCGAAGCAGGGGCTTGCGAGCGAGGAAGGAAACGGGGAGGGGCAGGTGAGGGTGAGGGAAGAGAGGGAGAGTGGCAGGGTGACGATGCCCTCCTTGTCCACGCGCGGCACAGGAAGGGGGGGGCGGTCATGGGCGCGGCGTCGAGTGGCAGGACGGCATGGGCGGCACAGTGCGAGCACTGTAGCGACAGGGAAGATGCATTCTTCCGGAAAACCCCCTGGCCCATTTTTTCCTTTTCTGATTTTATTCAATTTAAAAACAACAACCTTTGCCATTTATTTGAGGCATCAAAACATGTGCAGAAAAATATGAAAATATTTGAGTAGGCTCCTCTTAGCAGGTAGAGACTCCACAATAATTGGGGTGCAAAATAAAAAGTTTTGCATCACATTTGTTCATAGGGTTTGATTAAGGTCATTTTGACAATTTCCAAAATGTATTTATTTGGAGCACTTAAGCATTTCCAAAAATAATGAAATTATTCATGGAGGCTCCCAATATATTTAGGAAACTCCCCATGATTTTATTTGAATTTTTGGAAAGTTTAACGTGGTTTCAAAAATAGAATTTGAGTTGATCCAATTTGAATTCTCAATTTATTTCCTTGCTTGTTAATAATTTGCCTTTACCAAATAATTATAATTGGATGATTGAAACTTCCTAAACAATTTGGAAGTTCAAATTTAATTTGGGTTTTGCCATCTTGGGCAATGCATTTAGTTTGGGACTTTGGAAGGGTGTTGCTTCTTTTGTTTTAATTTCCAAGTATTGCTTTATTTAAACTTAGCAATTTAAATGGGATGCCATGATGCAATGTTGCAAAGCAAAAAGCGAAAATTTGGCCCATATTTTAGGGTGCCAAACTGGGGCTGTTACAAGGACACCTTTGAATACGTAAAAGATAATACTCCATCCTTCCCAAATTAGGATGCCTATAATTTTTGGTCAAAGTCAAACTTTTTAAGTTTGAGCAACTATATATGAAAATAACTACAATTTCAGATGCTCATAATATGAAAATATATTTATTGACGGTTCTAATAATATTGATTTGAGATTATAAATGTTGACACTTTTACTATATAGTTGGTCAAACTTTGAGAAGTTTGACTTTATCAAAATATCATAGACATCCTATTTTGGGAATGAGGGATTATGTAGCGCCCCGACCCCAGAACTATACAGTGAAGATTTGTGCAACCGGTCATACTACATAATCGAAGGTTACTGGGTTTACCAATCCCAGGCCAAAAACCTTTAGCAGGTGTGCTCGGAATGGATCATCGGCACACAACACCTCGATCATGCCATAAGCTCAAACATAGCTATCACGTATAGTCAAGAGATCAAGACTTGTGCAACAACTGGCACATCACAGACTCTATGACACAAAGATTCATATAGCAACTCATATATGAGGAAGATACAAATATTACACACAAAGGTCACAGACCCAACAATTCATCAAGCGGGAGCGAGGTAGTGTTGTCTAACAACAAGATGCAAATTATGGTCTAAGAGGCCTACAGATAAATAATCCCAGCCAGCTTGTTCCACGGTCCCAAGCTGCCACCTGGGAACCCCGGACTACTAGTCGACGTCCACGAAGAACCCACCTAGCTGCTCGGTGTCATCCTCCTCTGAAACAAATTCATAAAGGCAGCAAGAGAGACTGAGTACGACGTACTCGCAAGTTTAGTAGGGCGATATAGGCCCAATGCTGACGGAGGCTCTAAAGCTGTATATGTAGATGTTTTGCATACTGCTAGTTTTCATTATTGAAAGCATAAATGACACAAGGCATCGTCTACTCAGAATATTTTTCATAAAAGGGGTAAGAGGGTAAACTTTTCATTCGGTTCTCATCAAACCAACTTGTAGCCAACACCCACTCATCTCCACCAAGGCACCCTCTCGAATCACCCTTGAGGAAATGAACATTTATCACACGTTGGTTATGCAACCTTTAGCTGCCATATCAATTAAGTTGAGGTTCTCTATGATCTTATCGTCTATTCCCAAGTCGTCCATAACCGCGGACACGGCTTTTTGAAAAGATTTAACCCTGCAGAGGTGTACTAATTTACCAATTGGTACCGTCCGGCTCACCTGGGTGGCCCTCTTCCTGGGAAGGCCGGCGAGTGGGCGCGGTTAAACCTTTACCTCGCGTGAGACTATCCAAGAGTCATCTGTGGCGACAGGGCAAGTTTACCCAGCCTATTTCAGCCCCTGCCCCCATCGCCACGCCCTAAACACAAATCCTCCGCAACATTTCTTTTCCACTCACACGCAAATGGAAAATCGAACTAGAGGACCCTTGGATACGGCCGCACAAGTTATTCAGTTAGTAAGGAGCCCATACTCCCACCAATGGAAGCACGCTCGTCTTGGTTCAAGAGGTAAAGAACTCGCACCTAGGGGCAAGAATGAGACAAAACACCATCCCCGATGGCAACTCATCCAAGTCTTCTTAGCATTTTAATTAACCATCACAAGTATCCACCATGCCCGAATCATTCCATCCACATCAATAGCATGGAATTAAATAACGGACAGCTAATCATTCTATTAAGCATGGCTAAGCATAGCTAAGCATGTATACCAACAATTATATTTTGTATCCGGCCAACACATCATACCTATGGTTCATAGGAGGGGAAGCATGTGATGGTTCAGGGGATAAACATGCATTCATAGGATACTCTACATCTTGATCAAAAAAAATTGACATTGGAATCGCATGCAATATTTTGGTGGATAAAATAAGTTTATAAAGCAATTGGAAGCTAGATGCCAAGAAGGTTAGGTTATCTCTTGCCTTGCTGCCGGGGCGTGTAGTACGGCTCGTCGGGGTAGATAGGTGAACCCTCGACTCCGGGATCTATCGATACCCAAAATAACACAAAAGAACAAATAAATCACACGAACACAAGGTGCAATGCTCAATCACATGATGACATGTCAAATTGATGCAAGGATACCATCATATAAATTAAATAGCAAAAATTAAATGGGGAGCCAAATAATTAGTGCAATTATTTGGAAACAACCCCATATTTAACTTAATGGCCACATTTTTGTAAGATTATTACATTATTAAAAGTGGCTTAAATATGCATGAATATGACATGAAGGAGTGGGTATTGTTCTTCCGATCATTTTGGTACCTTATTTGTAATTTTCCGTGTTTCGACGAACAAATAGCGAATTAAATAATTATTCGAATTTAATTCCTTTACTCAATTAAAGAATAACATCATAGGAATTTTTGTTGTCATGACTTGATATTACCATGGTTTGATAGCATTTGGGAATGGATCAAATTGATATAACATGTGCAAGATTTGACTTAATAGAATTCAAGTTATGAAATTCCCAAGTTATTATTGAACTAGCCGGTACTTCCGGTAAGGGTCCCGGTAGTACCGGTTCGCCGGTACTTCCGATTGTACCTTCGGTTCTAAACCCAAAACATCCAGTACCGAAAATTCCTAGCCGGAACTTCCGGTTATAAATTGAAACTAACAGAGCTGGGCCGGTACTAGGGGCGGTACTTCCGAACCTACTTCCGGTTTAGCGGTACTTCCGGACCTACTTCCGGTTATAACTTAAAACTAACAGAACCGGAAATTGTTAACTGGTACTACCACCGGTAGTAAGACCGGTACTTCTGGTCAACGATTTTGGGCACGGCCGCGGCGGAAGCACGCGGTGACCACGCACACGCCGAGCAAGCGCGCGTCGATGCAGTGTGAGAGGGGCAACCTAAAGGCATGCATTCTATGCGCCGCTCTACGGCGAGCTGGATGGTGGTGGCGCCACTAGCTTCTGGTCGCCGTAGCGAGGAGAACGACGACCGGCGAAAGGCCTAGAGCGAGCTACGGCGACGGCGCGGCTACGGCAAGAGAGGAGGAGGGCGGAGGTGTCCCGGAGGAAGAGCAGCTCACCCTAGACGTGTGCTGGTGCTCGGCTTGAGCACGGGAGATCGAGAACGACGGCGAGGGAGCTCGAGGTGCGGCGGCCGGAGCACGGGTAGACGAGGACGAAGGACAGACGGCCCGCCCGATTTCCGGCGCCCCTCATCGATTCCTTTGCCGTGGATGTAGGGGACGGCACGGCGGAGACCAAGGCCGGAGTCGATTTGCTCGTGGCGCTCCTGACGGCGGCGACTCGTGGTGCACGGCGGAGGGGCGGTGTCGGTTGGGGAAGGAGCTAGGGTTAGGTTTCGATCCAGAAAAACGGGGAGGATGGTTAGGGGAGAGAGAGAGGGCGTAGTTGGCGTCGGTCGGGGTCTTTTTCCCCAAGGAGTAGGTAGCACGGCGAGAGCGTGCGGCATGGCGGCATGGCGGCACAGTGCCGCCACTGTCGCTACGGAAACGAGGACGATCGGTACTACCGGTCATTGGACCGGTAGTTCTGGTTAACTGCTTCAAACAGGACCTTCTATTTTTATGTGGACATCTAAACCACTCCAAAATTTATTTAAAAAAATTCAGGGATGCTCACATCAGGATAAGGAAACTCCCTATATTTTTATTTTGAATTTTTGGAACAGCTTAACAAGGTTTCAATAATAGGGTTTGAGTGGAACCACATTTAGAGTTTTGCAAGTTGGAAACAATTGGAGGCCAAGCCATTTGGTTCTTATGCATTGTGGTGAACTTAGGAACTTGTTGGACCATATGGTCACCTGCCATGTCATGGGTTGTAGCAATTGATGGCATTTCCCATTTTGGTTGATTTGGGAGAGTTTGGCCTCCCCTTTTTAATGTTTACAAGGGTTGGTTGTCAATGTTAACCATTTATCATATGCCATGATGCAAGCAAAATGGGATGCAAAAAGTGGAAAAATTATTCGTATTTTTCAGTACAAAGCTGGGGCTGTTACAATTCTACCCCCTTACAGGAATCTCGTCCCGAGATTCTAGGCTTGAGTGAAGAAGGTGGGGTATTCCTGTCGAAGACTAGTTTCTCGCTCCCAAGTGGCTTCTTCTTCGGAATGGTTCGACCATTGGATTTTTAGGAACTTGATGGTCTTGTTGCGGGTTTTCCTTTCCGCTTCATCCAAGATGCGGATAGGATGCTCGCGGTAAGTCAAATCCTCTTGGATGTGCAACACCTCATGATCAACCCCACGGATTGGATCCTTGAAGCAACGACGGAGTTGGGAGACATGGAATACATCATGCACATCCGGGAAGTTGGAGGGTAGCTCGAGCTGATATGAGAGATCTCCTCGCTTGGCTAAGACGGTGAAAGGCCCAACATAGCGAGGTGCCAATTTGCCCTTGATCCCGAAGCGACGAACGCCTCGGAGAGGTGAAACTCGAAGATAGGCTTTATCACCAATTTCATAATGGACCTCTTGATGGTGCTTGTCATAGTAGCTTTTCTGCCGGGATTGAGCACCCTTGAGATTATCCCGAATGATACGGACTTTCTCCTCAGCCTCATTGATCACGTCAGGACCGAAGAGTGGCCTCTCTCCGGTTTCAGACCAATTTAGAGGAGTCCAGCATTTTCTCCCATATAGAACCTCAAAGGGAGTCATTTGCAAACTGGCTTGGTAGCTATTGTTGTAGGAGAACTCGGCGAGAGGGAGGTATTTTTCCCAACCCTTACCGAAGGAGATGACACAAGCTCGAAGCATGTCCTCAAGAATTTGGTTCACCCTTTCAGTTTGACCATCGGTTTGAGGATGATAGGCGGTGCTGAAGTTAAGGCGGGTTCCCAAAGCTGTTTGGAAGCTCTGCCAGAATTTGGAGACAAACAGACTTCCCCGGTCGGAGATGATCTGCAAAGGAACCCCATGGAAAGGAACAATCCGGGCCATATACAAGTCAGCAAGTTGGCTTGCTCAAATATCATCACGGACCGGAAGGAAGTGAGCGACCTTGGACAAACGGTCGATGATGACCCAGATGGCATTATTTCCCTTTTGTGATTTTGGGAAGCCCGTAATGAAATCCATGCCAACTTCATCCCATTTCCACTCGGGGACGGCTATGGGGCGAAGGGTACCAGCTGGCCTTTGATGTTCAGCCTTCACTCGGCGACAGACGTCGCATTCAGCAACATACTCGGCGATCTCGCGCTTCATGCAAGACCACCAGAATTGACGGCGAATATCTTGGTACATTTTGGTACTACCCAGATGAATAGAGATGGGTGACTCATGAGCTTCGGAGAGGATCAACTCTTTTGTGTTCCCACTCTTGGGCACCACTAGACGGTCACCGAAGTAGACAACCCCATGATCATCAACAGAAAAACAGTCGGCCTTCCCATTTGCTATTTTCTCCTTGATCTCGAGGATTTCAGCATCATTTTGCTGGGCGGCCTTGATTTCATCCACAAGGGTGGATTTGATCTCCAGGTTAGCTAGATATCCGGAAGGAACAACCTCCAGATTTAATCGAGCAAATTCCTCATGGAGAGCAGGTTGAGCCTTTTCAATCATGATTGTGTTGCAATAGGCCTTGCGACTCAGAGCATCGACCATGACATTTGCCTTGCCGGGTTGATAATTGAGGGTCACATCATAGTCTTTGATTAATTCCAACCATATTCTCTGTCTCAGGTTCAGATCCGGCTGTGTGAAGAGATACTTTAGACTTTGATGATCAGAATAGATCTCGCAACGGTTGTCCAACAGGTAGGGCCTCCATTGCTTCAGAGCATGTACCACGGCAGCTAGCTTTAGATCATGAGTTGGATAATTTTGCTCATGTGATTTGAGTTGACGAGAGGCATAGGCCACCACATGGCCTTCTTGCATCAAAACACAGCCCAAACCTTGGAGTGACGCATCACAATAGACGACAAAGTCTTTGTCGGTGTCAGGAAGGACAAGCACCGGAGTGGTGGTGAGCTTGACCTTGAGAGTTTGGAAACTTTCTTCAGCCTTGTCTGACCACACAAACTGTTTGTTTTTCTTGAGGAGGTCAGTCAGTGCCTTGGCTATCTTGGAAAAGCCCTCGATGAATCGACGGTAATAACCCGCCAACCCAAGGAAGCTTCGGATATCTTTGACGGACTTGGGGGTAGGCCAATCCAGGATTGCCTGAATCTTGTCAGGTATCACCGCTACTCCAGCAGCTGACACCACATGACCGAGGAAAATGAGCTCCTTTAGCCAAAACTCACACTTGGAGAACTTGGCATAGAGGCGGTGATCTCGAAGCTTGGTTAGAACTAGCCAAAGATGCTCAGCATGTTCTTCTTCGGTTTTGGAGTAGACAAGGATGTCATCGATGTAAATGATGACAAACTTGCCGAGGTACTCGTGGAAGATGGAGTTCATCATCGTCATGAATGTAGCCGGAGCATTTGTGAGGCCGAAGGACATGACGGTGTATTCATACAAGCCATAGCGAGTGGTGAAAGCCGTCTTCGGAATATCCTCCTTTCTGATTTTTATCTGATGGTAGCCTGACCTCAGATCCATCTTGGAGAATACCGTTGCACCAGCCAGTTGATCGAACAAGTCAGTTATTCGAGGAATGGGATACTTGTTCTTGATGGTCACCGCATTCAGAGGGCGGTAATCAACAACCAGCCAAGGAACATTAGTATCCCTCTTCTTGACAAAGATGACCGGGCAGCCCCAAGGTGAGCTACTCGGGCGGATGAATTCCTTTTCTAGCAGCTCATCAAGTTGCTTCTTTAGTTCAGTTAGCTCTTCCGCTGGCATGTGGTAGGGCCTTTTGGAAATTGGGACGGTTCCCGGAACCAACTCGATCACAAACTCCACGCTGCGATCAGGTTGCATGCCGGGCAATTCCTAAAGGGAAAACATAGGGCAAATCACACACCACAGCAACTTCATGCATTTCTGGCGGGGTGGTTCCTTCCAGGAACCATAGACTGATCTCCGGAGAGAGGGGAGTGGCTGCGGACGGAGTTGCAGAAGTTGGGGACCAGTAACGAACTTCCCCATAGCCTGGGTGGATCACTGTGACAGTCTTGGCAGCACAGTCCAGGTTGGCTTGATATTTGACTAACCAGTCCATGCCCAGAATAACATCAATCCCATCTGACTTCAGGGCTATCAATGAGAACGGAAAGGGTATTGACCCTACGGAAATCTGAACTTCAGGAGCTATCCAATTTGTGTGCCAACTAGAGCCTGGGGTCTTGACCACTAGCGGGGAATCCATATTTGCAAAAGGTATTTGATGGTTGTGTGTATATGATATGGATATGAATGAATGCGATGCTCCAGAATCAAATAATACTGAAGCTGGATATGCATAGATTCGAAGCGTACCCATGAGAACTCCAGGGACCTCTTCGACTCCTTCAGCCGAGACGTGGTTCAGGTGGCCACGGCTGACGGTCATGGCCTTGGCGGCTGGGGTAGAGGGTGCTGGTGCAGGTGCTGCGGTAGCCGGTGCCTTCTGGGGACACTCCCTGGAGTAGTGCCCCGGCAGGCCACAAGCGAAGCAAGTGAGCCTCGGTGGTGGTGGAGGCAGCTGAGGGAGGAAGCCACTTCCAGCCGCACCCAAGGTCGAGGTAGCTGGGCGAGGCGGAGGTGGCCTGAACCCTGAAGGCCTTAGTGCGGATGGTGCACGAGGCACGGCGCTGAAAGGCACAAAGACCCTGCGCTTCTTGCCCTCGGAGGAAGAGGAGCTCTGGTGGTCAGCTGGAGCTGGCCTCTTGGAAGCCTCCAGCTCCTTCCTACCCTGCTCCATAGTGAGAGCCTGGTTGTAGAGCTCCTGGTAGGACTGGAACTTGAAGGGTAGGAGCTCGTATCGGAGGCGAGGGGCGAGCCCCTTGCGGAAGAGGTATTGCTTGTCCTCATCGTTTGTCACGTCTCGAGGGGCGTAACGCGAGAGGTGGTTGAACTCCCGCCCATAGGCTTGGACGTCCATGCGTCCCTGGGTCAAGTCCAGGAACTCCCTCCTCTTGAGGTCCATGACGGGCTTGGGGATATATGCCGCACGGAAAGCGGCGCGGAAATCCGCCCAAGTGAAGACATGGCTCGACACATGGATCTCCCACCAGGAGCCGGCGGCTCCATTTAGCAGGTAGGTGGTGCAGTTGACTTGTTCCGCCACCGGAACGTGCAGAGCGGCAAACTTGCGCTCGAGAGCCCGGGGCCAATCATCCGCATCAAGCGGCTCCTTAGCTTCGGTGAAGGTAGGAGGTTGGGACCGCAAAAACTCGGTGAGAGTGTTGCAGTCGTTGTTCCTCCTGGCCCCTTGCTGCACCAACTGCTCGAGCAGAAGCTCGTTGCGCAGGTGGTTCTGCTCAATGGCCATCAGAACCTCCGCCATTGAGGGTGGCGGTGGTGCATCAGGATTGCCTTGTTCCCCACGACGGGTAGGAGCCATTCTGAAGATTTGGAACAAGGACATAGTTAGTAACCAAATTCCGACAGATAGGATAGATCATTAGAGTCCTTGCAGAATGTAGAGATTTAAGATGCATTAGCACAAAGACAGATTTAGGCAACCACGGTGACATCACGTCATCGCGGTGACGGCAATCGGATACAACGGACTCGAGTCATAACTGGACGGTAAGAACCCAAACCCCGAGAACCTAAACTTGACACCAAGCTTAAAACAAATAGAGGTAAGAATCAGAGTAGAGCGAGTTGGATGAGGAGTAAAAAGAATCCTAAGAAGGTTTTCACAACTCATTTTTAGGTTATAAATAATTTTCAACTAGACTCGACATCGACCAATAGAAAGGGTTTCCTACAGGCAGTCCTGCTCTCATACCAACTTGTAGCGCCTCGACCCCAGAACTATACAGTGAAGATTTTGTGCAACCGGTCATGCTACACAATCGAATGTTACTGGGTTTACCAATCCCAGGCCAAAACCTTTGGTAGGTGTGCTCAGAATGGATCATCGGCACACAACACCTCGATCATGCCATAAGCTCAGACATAGCTATCAAGTATAGTCAAGAGATCAAGACTTGTGGAACAACTGACACATCACAGACTCTACGACACAAAGATTCATATAGCAACTCATATATGAGGAAGATACAAATATTACACACAAAAGGTCACAGACCCAACAATTCATCAAGCGGAAGCAAGGTAGTGTTGTCTAATAACAAGATACAAATTATGGTCTAAGAGGCCACTACTAGGAAACAGGCTATAGGTGGAAACCCTTTTAGTGGCGCACCTATTTGCCGTGCGCCACAGAACGCACGTTTTTGGGTGCGCCACAGAATTTTGCAATTCTGTGGCGCACCGAAACAACGTGCGCCACAGAAAGTCAGGTTTCTGTGGCGCACGGGGCTGGTGCGCCACAGAAATATGACATTCTGTGGCGCACCATCACCCGTGCGCCACAGAAAGTCATATTTCTGTGGCGCACCATCCTCGTGCGCCACAGAAATGCTGCTTTCTGTGGCGCACCCAGTCACGTGCGCCACATAAAACAACATTTCTATGGCGCACCCTACCACGTGTGCCACAAAATCCTCTCTCGACCGACACACGGCACACACGCGCGCACCCACCACCACACTGTCTTATCCACTCATTTCCCTTATCCTCTCTCGATTCTTTTTTTATCCTCTCCACTCTGCCCATCCATGGACGAGGCCATCCACCACCGCCCGCTGCCAAGCCGTCCTCCGGCGCCCAGCACGCGCCGACCAGTGCCTCGGCGCGCTCCACGACGTAATCACTCCATCCATTCCCGAGCGGAGCAGCAAGTTCCCCACAGATCCCGACGCCCCCACCACACCACACCGCCCCACCTCCCAAAACTCGCGCACCACACCACCACCACAACAAACGAACGGAACCCGGGTCTGAATTGCCCGCCGCGCCGCGCCATGGCGGAGTGCTGGAGCCTCATCGAGTTCCTGCGCGCCTTCGAGCACCACCGCAGGGCGGCCGACGTCTCCTACTGCCGATCCAAGCGCGCCTCCGCCCCCTCCTGCACACACCCCGCCGGCCTCTGCGACCACGCGTCGATGGCCGCCGTTGACGCGCTCCTCCTCCTCGCCGTCCTCGGCTTCCTCCTGATCCCGCACGCCAAGCACCTCCTCCTCTCCACCGCCGCGCTGCTCAGCCCGGCGGCCTCCTGCCTCCCCGCCGCCGCCCTCGCGGGCGCCGCGGCTGCCGTCGCGACCGCCCTGCTCGGGTGGACCCTGCTGGGCCACCACGCGCGCAAGTGCGGGAAGCCCCGCTGCAGGGGCCTCAAGAAGGCCGTCGAGTTCGACATCCAGCTCGAGACGGAGGAGTGCGTGCGCGGCCGCCCCATGCCCGCCGCCCGATCGGCGCTGCTCGCCGCGGCCGCGGGGGCCCGGCCCGTGGATCTCGGCGACGAGCACCGGGAGCTGGAGGCCGAGCTCCGGAAGATGGCGCCGCCTAACGGACGCATCGTGCTCGTCTTCCGATCGCCATGTGGATGCCCCAAGGGCCGCATGAACTTGCTGCTCCGCTCGGCCAGCGCCTCGACGCGCCTCGGCGCCTCCCGCGGGCGACGGCGGGCGGGGAGGCGGATGCGGCCGTGGCTGCCAGCTTTTTTTTTAAACTGAAAACAAGAATCTGTGGCGCATGGTTTCGTGGTGCGCCACAAAAATCCGAGTCTTTTCTGTGGCGCACCAGCGGGGTGCGCCACAGAAAAAAAATTAGTGGCGGAGATTCTGTGGCGCACCGGCCGTGCGCGGCCGGTGCGCCACAGAATTCCAAATCCGTGCGCCACTGATAGGGTATTTTGTAGTAGTGGGCCTACAGATAAATAATCCCAACCAGCTTGTTCCACGGTCCCAAGCTGCCACCTGGGAACCCCGGACTACTAGTCGACGTCCACAAAGAACCCACCTAGCTGCTCGGTGTCGTCCTCCTCTGAAACAAATTCATAAAGGCAGCAAGAGAGACTGAGTACGACGTACTCGGAAGTTTAGTAGGGCGATATAGGCCCAATGCTAACGGAAGTTCTAAAGCTGTATATGTAGATGTTTTGCATACTGCTAGTTTTCATTATTGAAAGCATAAATGACACAAGGCATCGTCTACTCAGAATATTTTTCATAAGAGGGGTAAGAGGGTAAACTTTTCATTCGGTTCTCATCGAACCAACTTGTAGCCAACACCCACTCATCTCCACCAAGGCACCCCCTCGAATCACCCTCGAGGAAATGAACCTTTATCACACGTTGGTTATGCAACCTTTAGCTGCCATATCAATTAAGTTGAGGTTCTCTATGATCTTATCGTCTATTCCCAAGTCGTCCATAACCGCGGACACGGCTTTTCGAAAAGATTTAACCCTGCAGGGGTGTACTAATTTACCCATTGGTACCGTCCGGCTCACCTAGGTGGCCCTCTTCCTGGGAAGGCCGGCGAGTGGGCGCGGTTAAACCTTTACCTCGCGTGAGACTATCCAAGAGTCATCTGTGGCGACAGGGCAAGTTTACCCAGCCTATTTCAGCCCCTGCCCCCATCGCCACGCCCTAAACACAAATCCTCCGCAACATTTCTTTTCCAGTCACACGCAAATGGAAAATCGAACTAGAGGATCCTTGGATACGGCCGCACAAGTTATTCAGTTAGTAAGGAGCCCATACTCCCACCAATGGAAGCACGCTCGTCTTGGTTCAAGAGGTAAATAACTCGCACCTAGGGGCAAGAATAAGACAAAACACCATCCCCGATGGCAACTCATCCAAGCCTTCTTAGCATTATAATTAACCATCACCAGTATCCACCATGCCTGAATCATTCCATCCACATCAATAGCATGGAATTAAATAACGGACAACTAATCATTCTATTAAGCATGGCTAAGCATAGCTAAGCATAGCTAAGCATACCAACAATTATATTTTGTATCTGGCCAACACATCATACATATGGTTCATAGGAGGGGAAGCATGTGATGGTTCAGGGGATAAACATGCATTCATAGTATACTCTACATCTTGATCAAAAAAATTGACATTGGAATCGTATGCAATATTTTGGTGGATAAAATAAGTTTATAAAGCAATTGGAAGCTAGATGCCAAGAAGTTAGGTTATCTCTTACCTTGCTGCCGGGGCGTGTAGTACGGCTTGTCGGGGTAGATAGGTGAACCCTCGACTCCGGGATTTATCGATACCCAAAATAACACAAAAGAACAAATAAATCACACGAACACAAGGTGCAATGCTCAATCACATGATGACATGTCAAATTGACGCAATGATACCATCATATAAATTAAATAGCAAAAATTAAATGGGGAGCCAAATAATTAGTGTAATTATTTGGAAACAACCCCATATTTAACTTAATGGCCACATTGTTTGTAAGATTATTACATTATTAAAAGTGGCTTAAATATGCATGAATATGACATGAAGGAGTGGGTATTGTTCTTCCGATCATTTTGGTACCTTATTTGTAATTTTCCGTGTTTCGACGAACAAATAGCGAATTAAATAATTATTCGAATTTAATTCCTTTACTCAATTAAAGAATAACATCATAGGAATTTTTGTTGTCATGACTTGATATTACCATGGTTTGATAGCATTTGGGAATTGATCAAATTGATATAACATGTGCAAGATTTGACTTAATAGAATTCAAGTTATGAAATTCCCAAGTTATTATTGAACTAGCCGGTACTTCCGGTAAGGGTCCCGGTAGTACCGGTTCGCCGGTACTTCCGATTGTACTTTCGGTTCTAAACCCAAAACATCCAGTACCGAAAATTCCTAGCCGGAACTTCCGGTGAAGTGCCCGGTAGTACCGGTTTAGCGGTACTTCCGGTGCTACTGCCGGTGTTACTTCCGGTTATAAATTGAAACTAACAGAGCTGGGCCGGTACAAGGGGCGGTACTTCCGGACCTACTTCCGGTTTAGCGGTACTTCCGGACCTACTTCCGGTTATAACTTAAAACTAACAGAACCGGAAATTGTGAACCGTTACTGCCACAGGTAGTAAGACCGGTACTTCTGGTCAACGATTTTGGGCACGGCCGCGGCGGAAGCGCGCGGTGACCACGCACATGCCGAGCAAGCGCGCGTCGATGCAGTGCGAGAGGGGCAACCTAAAGGCGTGCATTCTATGCACCGCTCTACGGCGAGCTGGATGGTGACGGCGCCGCTAGCTTCTGGTCGCCGTAGCGAGGAGAATGACGGCGACCGGCGGAAGGCCTAGAGCGAGCTACAGCGACGGTGCGGCTACGGCGAGAGAGGAGGAGGGCGGAGGTGTCCCGGAGGAAGAGCAGCTCACCCTGGACGCGTGCTGGTGCTCGGCTCGAGCACGGGAGGTCGAGAAAGGCGGCGAGGGAGCTCGAGGTGCGGTGGCCAGAGCAGGGGAAGACGAGGACGAGGGACGGACAGCCCGCCCGATTTCCGGCGCCCCTCGTCGATTCCTTTGCCGTGGATGTAGAGGATGGCACGGCGGAGACCAAGGCCGGAGTCGATTTGCTCGTGGACGCTCCTGACGGCGGCGACTCGTGGTGCACGGCGGTGGGGCGGCGTCGGTCGGGGAAGGAGCTAGGGTTAGGTTTCGATCCAGAAAAACGGGGAGGATGGGTAGGGGAGAGAGAGAGAGCAGTTGGCATCGGTCGGGGTCTTTTTTCCCCAAGGGAGTAGGTAGCGCGGTGGGAGTGTGCGGCATGGCGGCACAGTGCCACCACTGTCGCTACGGAAACGACGACGATCGGTACTACCGGTCATTGGACCGGTAGTTCCGGTTAACTGCTTCAAACAGAACCTGCTATTTTTATTTGGGCATCTAAACCACTCCAAAATTTATTTAAAAAAATTCAGGGATGCTCACATCAGGATAAGGAAACTCCCTATATTTTTATTTTGAATTTTTGGAACAGCTTAACAAGGTTTCAATAATATGGTTTGAGTGGAACCACATTTAGAGTTTTGCATGTTGGAAACAATTGGAGGCCAAGCCATTTGGTTCTTATGCATTGTGGTGAACTTAGGAACTTGTTGGACCATATGGTCACCTGCCATGTCATGGGTTGTAGCAATTGATGGCATTTCCCATTTTGGTTGATTTGGGAGAGTTTGGCCTCCCTTTTTAATGTTTACAAGGTTTGGTTGTCAATGTTAACCATTTATCATATGCCATGATGCAAGCAAAATGGGATACAATCGGTACATCTTAACCATAATGGAATCAATCTCTATGAACGAAAGGCACAATATATGGTTTGAATGTACCTATATCCTCAAGATATTCTGGTTGATATGCACCAGGTATCCTAGAGATATTCAGTTGCCCAATAAATCTTTATGAGATATTAATTTCTGGCATCACACCGAGCTTTAGTGTAAACTTGTGATATGTCTCACAATCAATAATCATAATGTTTAGGGTACAAGGGGTATATATAGGAGGCCTAGCAAACCGGCTAACCTAAAACCCTAACTTATGTTACAAGTTGAACTAACCGAATACATAATCTAACATCCCCCCGCAGTGTCAACGTGGGGTTCAATCACGTTGAGACTGAAACGAATGTCTGTAAAAGATTGGGTCGGCAATCCCTTAGTGAAGATGTCAGCAAATTGTGCAGTAGTCGGTACATGAAGAACTCGAACTTGCCCCAATGCAACTTTCTCGCGAACAAAGTGGATGTCTATCTCAATATGCTTGGTCCTCCGATGCTGAACTGGATTGTTGGACATGTAGACTGCTGAAATATTATCACAATACACAATAGTAGCCTGCTGAATAGGGCGATGAAGCTCAGCCAAGAGCTGCCGAAGCCAAACTGTCTCAGCAACCGCGTGAGCAACTGCTCGATACTCAGCTTCTGCCGAAGAGCGAGAGACCGTAACCTGTCGTTTAGAAGACCATGAAAGCAAATTGTTACCCATAAAAACACAGTATCCGGACGTGGATCGACGAGTATCGGGACAACCAGCCCAGTCCGCATCAGAATATGCTGTCAAACTAGTAGGTGTAGAGGTGTTTATGTGAAGACCATGATTTAGAGTGCCCTTAAGATAACGAAGAATACGTTTAATGTGGTTGTAGTGGGGTAGACGGGGATCATGCATATAAAGACAAGCTTGTTGGACAGAGTATGAAATTTCGGGTCGTGTAAGAGTGAGATATTGAAGTGCACCCGCGATGCTACGGTATAGAGAGGGATCGGGAAAAGTGTCACCATCAGAGGATAGTTTGGAGCTGGTGTCAACGGGGGTGCGAGAAGGTTGGCAGTCAAGCATACCAGCTCTAGTGAGGAGATCTAAAACATATTGACGTTGAGAAAGAAAAAGACCATGAGAGTCACGGGTAACAGTAATGCCAAGAAAATGATGGAGGACACCGAGATCAGTCATGGAGAATTCAGAACTAAGGAGTGTAATGATATGGCCAAGAAAGGTTTGGGTGGAGGCAGTGAGAATAATGTCATCAACATAGAGAAGAACATAGGCTGTGTCAGAAGAAGTGTGATAGACAAAAAGAGAGGTGTCGGTGAGAGAGGGAGTAAAACCAATGGTTTGAATATAGTTGGAAAAACGTTGAAACCAAGCCCTAGGAGCTTGTTTAAGACCGTATAGAGATTTCTTAAGAAGACAGACATGATCAGGCGCAGAAGGATTCTCAAAACCAAGGGGTTGCTGACAATAGACTGTTTCGCGAAGAGAACCATGAAGAAAGGCATTTTTGACGTCAAGTTGGTGAATAGGCCATGCGGAAGACACGGCTATACTGAGGACCGTGCGAATGGTGCTGGGCTTAACGACAGGAGAGAAAGTTTCGTCATAGTTAATGCCATGTTGCTGAGAATAACCATGACATACCCATCTAGCCTTATAACGTGTAAGACTACCGTCGGAGTGGAATTTTTGACGGAAAACCCATTTGCCTGAGACTACGTTTGCACCGGAAGGGCGAGGAACAAGCTGCCAAGTGTCATTCTGAAGAAGTGCAGAAAACTCGTCGCGCATAGCAGCTGCCCAATTGGGGTCAAGGAGTGCGGTTTTGTAGGTTTTGGGAAGAGGAGAAACCGAGGGACAGGATGTTGCGAGGAAACTGAGACGTTGTTTTGGAAGGCGAAAGCCTGTTTTTGCATGAGTACGCATAGTGTGGTCATTTATTGGGGCTGGAACGTGGACAGCATTAGGGGGAAGGGGGTGTGGTGTAGAGGCGTCAGGCGCAGCGGAAGAGACAGACGCCGGAGTGGAGGAGACAACAGGAGAACCAGCAGAGACAGGTGTCGCGGCAGGAAAGTCTGTCGAAACGGCTGCCGCGGTAGGACTGGGAGCTGGAGCGGCAGGAGAAGCAGGAGAGGTTGCCGCGGCAGGAAAATCTGCCGAAACGGCTGCCGCGGCAGGACTTGAAGCTGGGGCGGCAGGAGAAGGAGGAGGGGCTGTCGCGGCAGGGAAGAGGTGGGAAACAGCTGCCGCGGCAGGAAAACCTGCCGAATCGGTTGTCGCGACAGGAGGAGTAGAGGGTGTGGGTGCGGTGTAATGCTGGGGAAAATGGGTTGTTTGGGCAGAATGGCGACGGGGTAGTGTAGTGGGATTGTCAGAAGAAGGGGAGGATGCACGAGAGGAAAAAGGAAAAATGTTTTCAGAAAACGTGACATGCCGGGAAATATGAACACGACCAGAAACAAGGTCCAAACAACGATAGCCCTTGTGTTCGTCAGAATAGCCAAGAAACACACAAGGAAGAGAACGAGGAGAAAGTTTGTCGTGGGAGATAGAGGAGGTATTTGGAAAACAGAGACAACCAAAGACACGAAGTTCGGAGTAATTTGGGTGACAAAGGAAAAGAGAGTAGAAGGGGGTGGAGTTCGGGTTAGATTTAGAAGGACGAATATTAAGTAAGTAGGTGGCGGTGCGCAGGGCTTCTGCCCAAAATTTTGGCGGCATGGAAGAATGTATAAGAAGAGTACGAACAATGTCATTGAGAGAGCGGAGAGAGCGTTCTGCTTTGCCATTTTGAGGAGAGGTGTATGGGCAGGAGAAACGAAGAAGTATGCCATGTTGGAGAAAAAATTGTCTATTTTTGAAATTGTCAAATTCTTTGCCATTGTCACACTGAATAAACTTGATTGGGAGGAAGAAGTGGGTAGCGACGTATTTCTGAAAGTTAATAAAGGTGGTGTGGACATCAGATTTGTTACGTAGGGGAAAGGTCCAAACAAAATGGGTGAAATCATCGAGAACAACGAGATAGTACTTAAAGCCTGAGACACTAATATGCGGTGAGGTCCATAGATCACAATGTAACAGCTCGAATGGAAAAGTGCTAACAGTAGTGGATGAACTAAATGGCAATCGAACATGTTTGCCTTGCTGACACGAAGAACAGAT
Organism: Puccinellia tenuiflora; assembly: GCA_012064385.1. Lineage (NCBI taxonomy): Eukaryota > Viridiplantae > Streptophyta > Magnoliopsida > Poales > Poaceae > Puccinellia > Puccinellia tenuiflora. The sequence goes on from QRDG01001938.1 coordinate 113,388, forward strand.
GGAAGAATTATGACTATCTCGATTACAGTTTATTGAAAATTCACGAAGCATAGATGATAATGTTGCGGTGTGAGGGTGGCCGAGACGGTGATGCCATAGGTCGACGGAGGCGGTCATGGAGGTGGGTGGATCGGAGGTGGCAGCGCCATGGAGGGTGTAGAGGTCGCCTGAGCTATTGAACCGAGCGATCTCCACTTTGGTCTGGTAGTCCTTCACAGATAAACCAAAAGGATCAAATTCCATAGAAACAAGATTGTCGCAGGTGAACTGGCGAACAGAAATTAAATTTTTGATTAGTGCGGGTGCAATAAGAACATCACGAAGGAGAAGTTGTTTTGTGGGTGTAGGAATAGAGGTTTGACCGGTGCAGTAAATAGGTATAGAGGAGCCGTTTCCTAGGATGATTGAAGAGAGAGGGGTGGGGGAGAAATTTGACAACATATTACTAGAGGCAGACATGTGACTAGAGGCGCCAGAGTCGAAGATCCAGTCCATACCTGAGTTTCCTTGGGCAGCGAAGTTGTTCATGGCCTGCAAAAATGCAGACTGGTCCCAGCTTGGTGAAGGTGCAGCAATTGGTGCCGAGGGAGGAAGCGGTGCAGTCGAAGGAGGCGCCATGAGCACAGGGGGAGGCTGGTACAGCGGGGGGTGCTGGTATTGCATGTAGGACATCCCCCCGTCGTGGTAGACCGGGGCGGCGTAGTAGGCGTTCGACGGAGCACGCGGCGCAAGGAGGCCAGGAGCGCCAGTGTGGGGGCGAAGTCCGGGCGCCCAGTTGCCTGTGTATGCCGGAGGAGCACCAGTCGGAGAGGGGGCCGCCCAGGGCATGGACCAAGCCTGGACCATGCCTGTCCACGGATCATGGGGCGGGCGCCAAGTGGGAGCCGCGGGAGGCGCAGCAGGGGCGGGCGCAGGCGGCAGGGGAGGTGGAGGAGCCGTTGGTGGAGCCGTTGGTGGAGCAGGACGAGCCAGCGATGACGGAGGAGCTGGACGGGGCGGCCAGTACATCGGATTTTTCCCTTTGTAATTAGGGCTGGGACGCCAGCCTGGAGGGGGCTGCCCGGCCGAAGAGGGGAACGGCACCGGAGGGCCTGCCGCGGCAGAGGTTTGGCCCGCATGTCCTGCCGCGGCAGGAGTGGGCAGCAGCGGCGGCCGGGTGGAGGCGGCGAAGACTTGAGGGCGCGCCTCCCGGCGAGTCAGATCGTCGTCGGCGTTCTGGAGCAGGGTCCGAATCTCCGCGAAAGTGGGTGGAGGTCGCATGAGCGGAATCATGATCGCTTGCGTCCTGAACCGGTCGCTGAGCCCCTGAAGAAGGATGGTTTTGAGCTGACGATCGGGCATGGGGTCGCCGAGTTCGCGGAGCTCGTCAGACATCGTTTGGATGCGCTGGAAGTAGACGCTCAGCGAGGAGCCCCCCTGAGAGGTGTTACGAATCGCAGAGTTGAGATTGTTGATCCGGGCGTCGGCATTGTCCTGGAAGAGCTGACGCAGGGACGCCCAGAGGGCGGAAGCGGTGGCGGCCTCACGGAAGACGAGGTTGAAGATCTCCGTGGACACGCGGGTGTAGATCCACTGGATGATGGCGAGGTCGTCCGTGACCCAGCGAGGATCGTTGGGACGAGGGGCAGCGTTGGCGGCGATGTGATCGCGAAGATTGCAGCGTCCGAGGTGAACCTCGAAGAGATGGCGCCAATGGTAGTAATTGTGCTGGGCTAGGTCTAGAGTGATGGGGATAAAGGGGGTGACATCGGCTATTGTGTCTGTATAGGAGAGGGGAGCAGCCATGGTGGCCGGGGAAGAGAAGGTGGTGAGGGAGGAGGAGGTGGAGGTGTTGACGGAGGCGGCGGCGGCGGTTTTGGCCTTCTGATCGAAGTAGCCAGGCGGCGGCAGCGGAGGTGGTGTTGGCGGCGGCGCCATAGGCATAGGATCTAATCTGATACCATGTAAACTTGTGATATGTTTCACAATTGATAATCATAATGTTTAGGGTACAAGGGGTATATATAGGAGGCCTAGCAAACCGGCTAACCTAAAACCCTAACTTATGTTACAAGTTGAACTAACCGAATACATAATCTAACATTTAGAACAAGGCCTAGCGTTGCCACAGCTGCGGCCATCACACAATAGCAGGTTGATCGTTGACGTGCAGCGGTCAAATCGCAAAGACACAGTGGAGACGAGGTGTTAGATTGATTGCAGGGATGCGGCGCGACCGTTAATTAATGGTGGGTGAATGAATTGTGGGCTGCCGACACGATTTCCGTGGGTTGGTTATTGATTTTGCGGGCAACTGATTTTGATTGTGCGGTGTACTCCCTCCTTCCCAAATTAGATGCCTATAGAGAGTTCAGAAAAATGGCCAGCTCTCGCGCTCGCGCTCGCCGGCGCACCTTCCGTAGTTCCAGTTCGCCCGTCCTCACCGCCTCCCCCGTCGAGGGCGCCTCGCAAAACCAGCCTGCCGCGCGCCTCAGCCCCCATAGCTCCAGCTCGTCCAGCTTGCCAGCTCCGGTCGCCTCCTCCGGTGAGGGTGCCGTGGAGGACTTGCCCAGCGCCGCCCCGCCGCCTCCCGACGACAGGTACCCCACGTCTACCTCTCCGCGTCCTGCGCGCTCTCCGCGCGTCCTCCCTCCTTCCTGGCATCTCGCATGCGGCGCCGGTTTGCCTCCCCCGTCTGCTCCTGGCCGCAGCCATCCCCTGCCTGCACGCCGATCGCCATCTTCGTGGTGCGCGACTCTGCTGCTAGCTCGGGGAACCGCTTCGTCGTCGCCAACGGGCTGACGTTCCTCTTCTCCACCTTCTCCGACCGGTTCCGCGTTGAGGACGTCTCCGACGGTGTCTTTCGCACCTCTGTTGCCTCGCCCCAGGTGGCGGCGGCCCTGTTGCGGCGACGTGCGTTCGTGTTCGCCGGAGTTCTGTTCCGCCGCAGCCGCGACCCACCTGCCGTCAGGCGCCAACGTGGACTTTCGGTGCGCTGACTTTTCCTTCCGCGCCTGTGCTGTCGGGTGGCCTGTGTCTGCCGTTGGTGTGGGGGTCCCACTGTTCCGTTACGGAGACCGATCCCGTCTCGCCCACCGCCCTCCCCGTCCACCCCGGCCGGGACGTGTCGCCCCCACCTGCCAGAGCTACGTGGTGAGCCCCAACCCAAGGCAGTTCCTGTGACACGTCGCCTCACGCCGACCAGGGCTCTCCCTCCTCCCCGCCATCCAATCCGGAGCGTGCGTTGAGATCTTGGGTTGACATCGTGAAAACCCCCAGGTCAACTCCTTCTCCATTTACCCCGGTCTCTCTCTCGGATCGTCCGCGCTTAAATCTCTCCCGTCGTTGTTACCGCTGTCTCTCACCTCGCCACTACGTCAGAGATTGCCGTGACCCCTTCGCCTGCCTCCTTTGTCGCCGTTCTGGCCACCGGGCGCGGGATTGCCCTGACCGCCCCTCACGCTGCCGATCCGCGCCGCCGGCCGTGCCGGTCCACCACCATCCCCACATCACGCCCCCAGCCCGCCGCCACCCCCCGAACCGTCTGTTCGCCCCCGCGGCCGCGCCGTCGCCACCGTCTACACCGCCGCCACCAGTCCAGCCTCCGCCATCTGGCCAGTTCTCTCCTATCTCTCGCTTCGATCTTGGGGGTCCGCCAGGCGATGAGTCCACTGATGCCGTCATCTCCAACGCGCCGCTCCCGTCCGCCCCGATCATGTCTGCACCACCGCGGGCGATCACGATCGCTGGGGCGGCGGGAGAACCCTGCCTTGAGGCCCCCGGCGCCGTCGACCGTGCCTCCGTCGCGCGTGGCAAGGGTCCTGCTGCTGACCCCCCTGCTCCTGTTCGCGCAAGCGCACGTACGCCGGCTCTCTTCCACACCGTGGTTGACCGAGCTGTCGGTCTCAAGGAAGCGAAGTTGGGTGGAGGAGGCGTGCCGCCGGCCGCACCACCTCCGCTCTCTGCTTTGGAGATCAGAGCCATGGTGGCCGCCTGTGAGCTCCCAAGCGACGCGGTCCGCGACATTGAAGATGCTCTGCAGATGTGTGAGCTCCCTGCACTGCGCCTTGCGACGTGCCCCGCCTCTTTTTGCTTTGGCCGTCGCCTCTCCGCGCCCGCTCCGGCGTGCTCTATAGCTAGCGGACCATAGGTCTTGTGTCTTCTGTTATGCCCCTGCTGGCTTGTGTACTGGGCATAGCTATGCTATTTTGCTGCTTTGTTTAATCATGGTAGTTTGGACCAAGTGTATGTATGTAGTTATGTGTGATGCGCGTAGCGCCGTGTTGTAAAGCTGGTTGCTCATGAGTGCTCGTCCATGTAAGAAGCTGCTGCTCTGTTCCTGGAACACACGTGGGCTGAACGACGGCGACGACAACATGGTCTGCTTGCAGGAAACCAAGCTGAGTGAGGTCACGTCCGCGAAGGCCTCGTCTTTCTTACCTCCCGGCTTCTCCTCGATCGCGAACCTACCCGCAGTGGAGCTCAGCCTTGTTCAACTCCACGCTTCACTCGTTGATCCGGACCACCTCGGATCACGTGCCACTGCTTCCTCGCGTGCGCCTTCCTCTCAGATTTTTCGGTTTGAGAAATTTTGGGTCCAATGTCCTGACTATCGAGCTTTGATCCAAGACGTTTAATTGGGTCAGGCCTTCCAACCAAGTGCAAGCTTAAATAAATGGGCGCGGGCTGAATCGAAGAAGTGGGCCAGATCCACGCTGCGGCCCAGCTCTGTGGTGGACAACTGCCGGGCCGTGATTGCCCTGCTGGATTTGGTCCAAGAGTTTCGCGTCCTCACCGCTGCAGAGTCGCGTCTTCGCGTTCATGTCCGTGATCAGCTCTCATCGGAAGGCAGGAAGCTGGACGCTTACCGGAAACAAAGGTACACCTACCGTTTCTGCAAGCTTGGGGATGAAAACACATCGTTCTTCCACGCGTGTGCGTCCGCTCGCCTACGACGGCGGGCGCGCCTGCTCCAACCACGACGACAAGGCGCGGCTACTTCGCGATTTCTACACTGGGCTGCTCGGGACCATGCCCCCCGCGAGGTGGGACCCTGCGCTCGCTGCTCTACTCCCGCCGGTTCCTGGCCTTGGTGAGGTTGAGGCCCCTTTTACTGAGGGTGAGCTGCGGAAGGCCGTCTTCTCCATGCGATCTGATAGCAGTCCCGGCCCTGACGGATTCGGCCCCGCCTTCTTCAAGATATTCTGGGAGGTGGTGAAGCCCGATCTCCTTGCCTTCTTAGATGAGTTTTACCATGGGCGAGCCCACCTCGCTGGTGCTAACCAGGCCTTCATCGCGCTGCTCCCCAAGTCGGATGTCGTCACGACGGCTGATGGGTTCAGGCCGATCTCTCTGCAGCCCTGGCATGGCGACCGCGCCTGTCGCCTGTCGCGGTGGTAGAGCGACAGCTCATTGTTTACGCCCTTGCGCGTCTCGCTCCCCAGCCGGCGACCGACGAACGTTCCTTGCTCTGTACCAGTTCAACGCAGTTCAGAACGCGTGACGCGTACCGTCTCCTCCGATCAACAGGTTGCAGCCCCCCTCTCCACGACCTGAATTGGGAGAACTTCTCGCCCGTCAAGATTAAGGTCTTTATCTGGATCCTTCGGCACCGCCAGACCAGGACGCATGCGCGGCTTGCCCGTCTTGGCGTGATCCGGTCTGCTGACTGTCCCTTTTGCCCTGGCGTTGCAGAGGACGTGGATCACCTGTTCATGTCGTGTCCCCGGATGCGAGATGTGTGGGCGTGCGTCGCTCCCTCAGCCGACACCAGCTCTCTGGAATCCCTGATTGGGTTGTTCACGGCGTCTCACCCGACGTGGGCGCTCCCCCTCCGCATGACCGCGGCCACCCTGGTGCTCTGGATAAGTTGGAAGACCAGAAACAGGCGTGTGTTTGATGGGCTGACCACGACGACGCAGGAGTTCTTCGGGTTCGTTCGTCAGCACCTTCAGTTGTGGGTTGTTAGGGCGCCCCGCAGTGTGGATTGCAGACCACTCGTGTCCTGGTGTGCGTCGCTTCCCTCTTGAACCTCCGTGTAAAAACAACCTCTGTCCGTAATGTATTGTCGCTGTTTTAATTGAAAAATCCAGGTGGGCTGTTCGCCCTCGTTGCCTCTTCAAAAAAAAAAAATCAAACATATCGAAATATATTTCGAGCTACATGAATCAATTCGCGAACCCATATTACTTTGGCCCAAACTTTTCCCAAATATGATCAACCAAGTCATTTTAAGTGCTTTATGTGTCGAGCGATCCCGGATCTCAGAATCTCTTCGTAGTACATTGGCGAAATCCTCCATTCCATCATGAGAGAATACCGGTGGTAAAACAGTCGACGTGCTTGCATTCTCGTTCAAGTCAAGAATATCGGACGCCTCCTCCTTTTCATCAATGACAATCATATTGTGAAGAATGATGCAAGCTAACATGATCCTCTGGAGAATGCCTCGGTCATGTAAACGAGCCGGGCGACGTAAGATAGAAAACCGACCCTGCAAAACACCAAACGCACGTTCAACATCTTTCCTTGCTCCTTCTTGATGTTGGGCAAACAGTTTGTGTTTCGGAGTTTGCAGGAGAGATATTGTCTTCATAAACGCAGCCCACTCTGGGTATATGCCATCTACATGATCCTCTGGAGAATGCCTCGGTCATGTAAACGAGCCGGGCGACGTAAGATAGAAAACCGACCCTGCAAAACACCAAACGCACGTTCAACATCTTTCCTTGCTCCTTCTTGATGTTGGGCAAACAGTTTGTGTTTCGGAGTTTGCGGGAGAGATATTGTCTTCATAAACGCAGCCCACTCTGGGTATATGCCATCTACTAGCCATAGGATGATACACACAGGATCGATGCGTTTATTGTGCTGCTTAGGGAGCTACGCCAAGAAACGTAGTCAGGATAACATACGGCTCTCGTCTCACTCCTCGTTAATTCGGTGTACATGTCAGCAAATTGCATACGTGGCGGTGCTAAGAGCCGATCCTACATGGAGCATTACGGACGGCCTTATACGTGCCTCGGGTTCTACAAATCCCCTCTGTGGGCCTTCATCCTAGGCGTACATTTACTATGGTAGTTCAAAATTTCCTGCTCCCCATTATATATACTAGTCCTCATTGCTTTGCCGGAGTAGAACCTTTAGTCCTTCTTTAGTAGAGCCACATGTAGTTCCCCACAAAACTAGGCAAGGGCAGAACTCGGAGATCAAGCTAAGATACATCATACATAATGATACAATCAACTGGCGTCGTGAACCTGCTGTCAGTATATTATGAATTAGAGACATCGGGACTAGCATTTGATGCCTGAAGTTTTGGTTTCGGCGCTAGTAGGAAAAGAATTGTGGCGTCACACTGTCATGGCCATTTGTATGCTTATGTGGTTTTGCAGCTCCAATTCCCCATAACCCCACACCCTGCTTCTGTTGTCCAGTCCCTGTATTTGCTAGTGTTTCTGAAAGGAATACAGCCCGTACATCTCCATGCATGGGCACGCAGTTTTGCCCTTCCCGCCCTTCCGCATGCCCTTCCCACCGCTACGCAACCCCTGCTAACAAGCCTCTGTGCCATGAGTCGCATTGCCCTTGATACGCTGTTGTTGCACCACGAGCCGCACTCCATGCATCCTACGACTCGTCACCCCTCTCCCGCTTCACCGTCCGCATTGAGGTGTCAACAAGCTGCGATCTTTCTTTCAGATAGGTTGATCTGGATCCTCACGGGCGCTAGATTTCTAGCAGTGATCTTTTCTTTTTGGCCTCGACCGTTTCATGTTTGCTTCTCCTATATAAATATAAAAGGCAAAGCTTTTACCAAGTTTAAAAAAAATTGCGGCAGCTTGGACAATAGCCACCACTCACGCAGCTGCAGCCTGCAGGCACGGTTGCCACCACCATCACACTGCACTAACTAGCCACCAACCAACGTCTCCCCTTGACATATGAAGAATTAAACATCTCCTTAACGGGATGTCCCTCCACCTACGAATTGCGCTGCCTTAACACCGTCGCCCCTCTCTGATGGCATGAGTGCTGATCTCAGATGTTGATATCATGTTGGTACTGTCAGACTCAGACAGTGTTGTTGTTGTCGTTCTAATCATGTGTAAGGGTCATTGTCAATTAATGAAGTGGTTGCCCGACTCCATTCTAATTAATTCTTGCACCCCGTATGAACAGAAATCAATAAAAAATAAGATTATTTACAAAACAGCTGGTTATGTCCTCGCCCTGAAGGGTAGTAGCATATTTATCCTTGTCAGATTCAACAATTTCTTTGTGAGTTATGAAACTGGTAGTTAGGACAGGCTAAGAGTAAACTCTTTACACATCGGGTTGTAGTGTATACCCTATCCTGCTATGTCTACAATCCATATAATCTTTTCAATGGGAAAAAGAAAGCACGCTTGAAACGAAAAGCAGCAGTTAGGATCGTTTCATTCTGATATATAGCGTTCATATGATCTAATTTGCATATTCTATTTTATTTGATAGTTATAGATTTTTTTAATGTATTGTGGATATTAGCTTCGCTTAGCGGATGTGTTCATTGATAATTCAAATCTAGGCATTTGGTAATTTTACACAAGTACCTTCCAACCATGTGTAATTGGCTAATCGTGATGATGCTTCTCACGAGTTAAGAGAACATGAAATACCTCAATAGTCTCCGCAGTTGATCATATAATGGATCAATCTTCTTGAGCATTTTGGTGGAACATACATTTTTTTTAAACAGGGGTAAAATCTTTGTCCCACTCTATTATTTAAGAAGGAGAGAATTGTCCAGTTAATTTACGGAAAACCGGAAAAAAAGATAGAAACATACCAAAGAGAACTAGGAGTACTTGCAAAGCACAAAAAAACACTACACCTCAAAGCTAGCTTCGGTCATTGTTTTGATGGAGTAGAACCTTTAGTAGGTGAAAATATTATTGTCCTAATTATATATATCCCCAGAGCAAAGCTAGCTTCGGTCATTGTTTTGATGGAGTAGAAACTTTAGTATTTTCTCTGGTAGAACTAGGGGGAGACAACGATACGAGCATGACCCAAATGCTAAGAGAGATACCAGTACATGACATCAACTTTCATATTAGACCTATTAGGCATTAGAGACGTCGGGAGCACTGATAGATGCAGCAAAACCTACTGGAGTTGGTGTGGAAACAATTATGATGCCACGGCCCCAACACTGGTGCAATGCCCAATCACGACGCCAAGGTCGCTCTGGGTTTTAGGCGTCGAAAGGTAGCCTAGGTTTCTGCCATGCACACCGATAGGTCTTAGGCGGCTCAATTACAACATGTGGTTGATAGTGTGGCTAACCATCTCTGCGGGTGGCGCTCGGGCCTCTTAAATAGAGTCGGGCGGCTGGAGTTGGTCAAGACCACCCTCTCGGCGATGTCCGTCTTCTCTATGATCTCCTTGGATCCGCCGGCGAAAGCAATAGAGGACATCGAGAGATTATTAGAGGTTTTCTTTGGAAGGGGCGTAAGGAAGCCCGTGGAGGACACTGCCTTGATGTCCTCTTCTATCCATGTTATTCATCCATGGCTGGTAATTAGCCACATAGAAATATTTTGTCGAAGAGGTTCTGATATATCTCCAAACCAATAATAAATATTCCATTTGCATCTTCGGTCAGATTAAGTGGAAAATAACAGGAGAATGCATGGGCGACTGGGGTATGTCCTTGCCAGAGAATGATGGGGATAATGTCTCGGCATTATCAGTGTCTTCGCCGGAGCGTATTGCTGCCTTTCTCCAAGGCCGAAGCATTATCCGGGTCTACAGAAACTTATACTTTGTCAAAAATTCTATTTTTTGCCATAAAACCATAACATCATGCTAATGATTCGTACTAAACCCAAACCCTAATTTGATAACAAAACTGACCAATCGGGCCCACTTGTGAGGCCACATGGCATAGACAATGTTAATGCCCCATTACCCTGAACCAGGCGACGTCCTCCTTCCTCCAAACTTGACTGGATTTTGACTACAAATTTAATGTTTTTGAGAAATCATAAATACACCGGTAACAATCTTAGGGATGGTTTAGCTTTTAATTGGATGAGCAATTTGGGAGAATCATCATTTCGAGTTTTTATGTACAAATTTGACATAATTTTTAATATAAACCGATGTTTGTAGAAAAATCTAAAAAGCTCCATCAAATCTCAAGGCCATGTTCGACACAACGCCGGAAAAAAATTCCCGTGATTTTGCTAGTGCATGCTTTGTTCCGGGTACTTGGCAATGGATGGAGTCCCGGGGCGCAGCCGAAATACCTGCTTACCATATGTTTTTAGAGTAAATTCTAGTTTTTACTCTCTAGTTTTGGATTTTTTACACCAATTACCCCCATTTAACAAGTTTTCATCATAATTACACAATTTAGTATAAGTTTTTCCCAACTTTTACCCTTTTAAAATTTTTTTAGAGCGTTTAAATAGGTTGTTCCATGGTAGATGTGGGATGACACTCATCGGTGTTTGTCCAATAGGTATTCATGTGACCAAACCGGCTCGCCGAGCCTACCCGGCTTTGTAGGTATGAACTTCTTGGGTTGGTTAAGAAACAATCTTAAATGGTCACGCTTATCTTTGATGGAAATATCACGACACCTATTCATATGTACCTAGATCATGGGATGGGATTCTGAGGTGATTCCTGCGCCGCCGGCTGAGTGTCGTAGCACTAGGCAGCTACTGGTACAAAAACGAAAACCCCAGTGCAAGGTTTTTCTATTCATGTTTCTATAGGTTAGTCTGGCTACAATTTTCCTTTTGTTGGTAGATCATTCAACGCATATTAATTCTCCCTGAACTGAACCTATCCGTCTAAATTTTTCCTTGTCCCTCCACTCATCACATGCATCTTCGGATTACTGCATGCATGGAGTCTAGCTTCTTCGATTCAATGGATAGGGTCAGGGGCCGAGGCAGGAATAGAGGTCAGGGGGGGGGGGGGGGGGGCAAACATGCTTAATCAGCCTTGGCGGGGGGGGGGGGGGGGGGCAATCATGGTGATTTTTCCTAAGAAAGGTTTGTAAACCATGCTTATGCATAAAATTTTGCTTGGTGTATAATGGCATGGTCCCCCTAGCTCCGCCACTGGATAGGGTCGGCTCAACACAAAAAAAGAGAGAAAAGATCTGGCTCTAGTTCCTGCGTATAAAAAAAAGAAAAACCTTGGCTGTGATTTTAGAGTGAAAAGATTTTGGCTCTGGTTCCTACGTAAATCTGATGGCTGGGATTTTTAGAGGGGGTAAAAATTGGCAAATTTTACATTAAATAGGGTAATTATAGTGAAAACAAGTTAAATGGGGCAATTAGTGTCATAAATGTCAAACTATGGGGTAAAAAATGGATTTTTTTTTAGAACTCCTGCTTACCATCTGTAAAAAAGAATATTTGGCCCGGGGCGCAAGTTTGGCCCAACCGACCAGCAAGGGCATCGCTCGTAGAGTCCAGCCCGAAGCAGCCAGTCCACCAGCTCCCGCAGCCAGGGGACCTCACGTCCTCGCCGAAGACCAGCTAGTCTGATCATTTTCTCTGTATATAAAAGATCTAGGTAATTAATTTGCCAACTAAATCGTTTCTTCTCGGCAGCGAAGCCAGTTGATTTAACAATTGTTTACAATTAGTTCATGTTTCATAAACAAAAGATAAAGAGATTTTATCCATTAATCTCAAAACTGAACCAATCAACGAATGAAAATCCTCAAACCAAAGAAGCTGTCCAAACAACAAAAAAAAGCTTCTCGAGTCAAGGAAGGCATCCAAACTGATTGATTATTCACTTGATGTTTATGCCTTTACGATGAATTATCCTTGCTTTCTTGGGGTATTGGTTCACATGCTCATGATAATTTACAAAAAAATAAACACAATAGTAAAATAATTCAAACAAATTTAAAAAACAATTGGAGAAAAATATACACAAGTTTCCAACATACCTGCAAAATTTCAGAATGAAATGACATTGTTTCGGCTATGTGCGAAAAAAGACAAAGTCAATGCTTTGAAAATTGTGTTTTTAGATCTCAGTTTGACAAAACATGTCATTCATTTCAAAAGTTTGCACGTGTGTTGAAAACTTATATATATCTGTCTAAAAAAGTCAGAATTTTTTAAAATGTTTCACTATTTTTTAAATATTTTTTAACATAGCAGGAGCATTTGAGCTCGGTAGCCAATGTGAATTTCTCCTTCCTCTAGTGTTAATGAATTTATGGGAGGCTCGGATGAATTAAACCATTGATGTGGACATTTGGTACTATCTTTTGTATCCCGGTGCTACTATTTCTAGTGTTTAGTTCGTTGTTGCGCAGTTAAACAATGAATCTGGAGTTATATATTCATCTTTGCAATTGTACTAAATGTGTTTTGCTTTCACAAGAGTTTTTTTAGTAGTTCTTTTTTACGCTTAATTTTTGGCCCGGGGCTTGCCCCGTCTATGGATCCGCCACTAATAACGTCGCTGCCCTAGTTGGAGGCTCCACTTGGAGCAATTACTCCGGATGTTTCTCTTTTGAGATGGACACGTAAACTCTTGCCTATATGCTTATATAACATGAAACCCATCTCTTTCCCTCAATCGTTCAAAGAGAATTCCTTGAATCGGTCATGGTCTAAATACTTTGAAAATGCATGTAAGACCCGTATTAAGTTTTCACTAATTACTGACATGGGATCAGTTAAATAGTTAATGGACTTATGGGGGAAATTCACTTTGGAACATGGGAGTATATGCTCCTGCAACCAAAAAAACATTTTGGTATGTCAGAAAATTTCGAACAAATATTTGACGTGTACATCTCTACGTTCTATGTGCACACGACAAGTTCCGCGAAAAACTGACGTTTTTTTGTCTCCCTGTGTACAAAAGACAAAAAAAAACTCGTGAAAAGCTTTATTTAACATAAAATTTGTTTTTTACACACGACACAAAAAATATCGGTTATCCATGAAACAACTTCGTGAGCATATAGAATTTTGAGATGTACGCATGAAACTTTTTGACCGAACTTTTTGAAGTTTCGAAAAAAATACATTTTATAAACTGGGAGCATACGGTCCCGGGTGCCGAAACTCCACCCCCGACTAATGGTGTCTTTTTTAACGTACCTCTAGAATGGGTAAAAAAATTCATACGTTCACGCTATTCACAAATTCAAATTCAATACAAATGTCACGACAAACTTCACAATCAAGTTCTGCACAACTAACCACAAAACCCTTCAAATTAATGTGATGCTTCTACGCATATCCTTCGGTCTCTATGCTCAATGTACTTTGAGCCGTACGTCCTATCAGGGACTCAAGCGACGTGCGGCGTTTGTTTTCATTGGCAGACTAGTCACTTTTCCAAGTTTTGTTTAAAGTAGGAAAATATAAGAATGCTTTAAGTCCTTAAGCTTACACAGTTCCGAAGTTTTTAGGTAAGGTCCCAATGTGACGTCAGTGTGTCATATGTTTAACTTACGTTACGAGATTCTGGTTCTCATATCTGAACTACTATGAATTAGTCCACTACTAATGATCTTGAGAACATGGGTGGCCAGGTTCTAGACTCTACTTCACCCCACTCCTTGACTCTCCTCGCGTTGTCGATTTGTCGTACATGTACAATTGTAGGTGAGAATTTGCTGTACCCCATTATATATATATACACCACACACAAAGCTAAGCTAGCTTCTGCCATTGTTTTGAGCGAGCTTCGATGGAGACGCATGTAGAGAATTCACACCCCGAAAAATTAGGCAAGGGCAGAACTCAAATCTGTACTAGTGGCTAAGAAAGATAACGATCACTCATCACTACATGGTACTACCAACAAAATATGGATTACTACGTTCTACCCGCATCAGCCACAATTGTCAACCTAGAGTCGGCATTAGGAATCGGAGACATTGGGAGTGGCAGTTGATGTGGCAAAGTTAGTGTGGGTGCTGCCCCCCTGTCTGCTGCGGTGCCGAGGCTGCTGAACCGACGCAACACGGAACCACACCGTTTAATCGACCGGTTGGTCCGGTTTTACTTTTTTTTTACCTGGGCAAAAGCTTTGCCTCATATATTGATAAAGTAGGAGCAAACAGGAAGGACAAGGCCTTAAAAGAAAAAAAAGATATAACTCGCACCCAAACCACGCCAGCCCTGAGGCCACGTCTCACCCGGGTCGACGACCAAGTTACCCAAGCAACCAAGACTGATACCGAAACCCCTCAACGCAACACGGCGGAGGTGAAAATCCGAAGCCGCCGCTCCGACATCCACGCCGGCCCCAAGGCCGTGCCCCGCACTGGTCGACGACCAAGTAGCCCTAGCGACCAAAGCCGACACCAAACAACCTCGACGCAACACGGTGGAGGTGACCTCGACGCAACACAGTAGAGGCAAAGCATCCGGAGCCGCCGCTCCGACATCCACGCCAGCCCCAAGGCCGCGCCCCACTCGAGCCGACGACCAAGACGCCCAAACGACCAAAGTCGACGCTCCACCACCTCGACGCAACACGGCGGAGGCGAAGCCCGGAGCCGCCGCTCCGGCATCCACGACGGCCCCAGGGCCGCGCACCACCTAGCCGAAGACTCGCCGTCGCCAACCACCAGCACTCCACATATCCCTCTGGTCAGTGGAACATCCAAGACGAGGCCCCAGGAGGCACGCGACGTAGAAACACCGCCTTCGCCCGATCCCACGAGTGATCAGGGTTTCTCCCGGAGAACCCGGCGTGGAGAAGCGATATCACCATCTCGACAACACCTTCAAGAAGGACGCGGCGCCCGAGGGCACCACCGTCGTCGGCCCCGGACGACATCCAAGGCAGAGCTTTCGCCCGACGATGAGCCGCAAACACCGCAAACCGCCCGTCGAGGACCGGACGAACCACCATCACCGCATGCCGCAACCACTGCGCCACCTCACGTCACGGCGGGCGTCATGCCGACCACGACCCAGTCGCAGCCGCAGCTCCGGGGCCGCCACCCCGGCATCCTCCTCCCGACCACGCCCTAGCTGCAGCCAGCGGCGTAGCGCAGCACAACAGACCTTCCTGGATGTGAACGCCGCTGGGCGCCGCCACCCAGGAGCCACCTCCTGGACAGCCGTCCCGGGGGGAGAGCCGCCGCCGTCTTGCCCGGAGACGCCGCTCCGGCGCCCGCCGACCACCACCTGACCACCAGAAAATGGAGGTGGAGAAGCCCGTCGATCCGAACCTGGATGCACCGCACCACGCGGAGGCGACCAGATCGGGACGAGAGCCCCACCCAGCACCACGCAGACCGGAGCACCACCCAACCTCCTAGCCAAACGCCGACAACGGCGCCGGGAGACACGTCCGCTCCAGATCGAGCAGCGCCAGCCCGAGACCGAAGGAGCAGCCGCGCAAGTTTCCCGAGCATGACGGCAAGGGGAGCACGAAGAATAGCAGCACCACCTCCAAATTCCGGCCGCCGCGCCGCCCCACGCTGCCACGTCGGCCGCCGCCGCCAAGATCCACCACGGGCCGCCGCCCGGGAGCCCAACCGCTGCCGCCCGCGGAGGTAGCAGCCGGAGGAGCCACGACGCGCAGCAGCTATGCCGTCCCGCGCCGCTGCCACCCAGCCGCCATGCAGCTGCATCCGCCGGAGAAAGGCGTCGCAGCCAAGCCGCCAAGATCCCGCGCGCAGAGGTGCTCCCCGCCGCCGGGCTTTGCCCGGTGACGCCCACTGGCGATGGCGAGGACGGGGGAGACTGGGGGCAGGCCGCTCGCCGGATTTGGGGTCGCTCCGGTGCGGCCGGCTTCTTCGTTTGAGAAACCTACTAGTTTAACTTTTTAGCCTTGGTCCGGTTTTACGGCGTCGATTACGTTGGTTTCGATGGAGTAGAAGTGCGCACTGTACTGCTACTGCCAGCACTGCAGAACATATACGTAGAATTATTAGCTTTAACTTAACAACCAGACACGGTCACACTATTGGTGTGGTCTTTGGTTCTCGTTCGCCCTCTCGATTTGGGTTATGGTTTTTTAATTGCCCATTGCCTTTGGTCGAGGTGTTCTATGGTGATGTCAAAGGGTTAGGGATTGCATTTGTTGTGTGCTGTGAGAGCTTGCGGGGCTACCTACATGGTTGTGGGGTTTTCGTTGTTTGTGAGTAGTTCACTTTGGGTAATTTGATCGGTTTTAGTCCAGTTTCTCGTAAATTAACTACGCAATTCTCTTCTTCTTATCTTAATTAATAGATTGGGGCAAAACTTTTGCTCCCGTTTCAAAAAAAAAAAAAAGTTTGCCACATGAATACCTGAATGATAGTGTGGATTATCCGGCAGCGGATTTCGTCTAATTGTCTCGACTGCCACATGAATCTGTACAATAATAATAACCTCTAGGCTTCGCAGTACAGAAAGCTTTGGCATCCGCTGCACATATATAGCCATAAGCTGCAGAAGCAGCTTTGCTGCCCCCGTTCGGAAAAAAAACAGCGTTTGATAATATTTTACAGAAAACTATTTCTTTATGTCGATCTACTCTTTACTGTCCTGGCTAGCCCCGCCTGTTCTGTACGAGTGTTGCATGAAGAGGACGGCAACAAAGAGGAATACTGAACGGAGAGTCCAAGGAATCGTGAGGAAGTTGCCGACGACTGCAGAAGAAGGAGATAGATAGGTCAGCTGCAAGAAAAAGACAAGAAATGGCAGTGCAATGAGGGAGGGGCGATTTGGTGCCCGGGCACACCTGCTCCCGGAATCTGGGCCGTCCAGGATGCATTGTAATGTGTGCCTCTGACATATCCAGGCAGCGTGATGTCCCACAGAAAACCCAGTAATACGAGTGCACAGTGATGTGCTGGTGGACTCGGTCGGTTGGTCCGCGACGTTCGAGTGGAAACGTCATGTGCTGGTGGCTCAGGATTCGCTGAAATCTTGGTCCGGTCGAACAGAATAATCCGCACGCGGACCTGGCGGAGCACCTCAGACTCAGAGCACCGACGTCCTTGATCAGAACCCTAACCTCTCTGCTCGATGACGTTCTCCTGGTGGAGGATAGGGGCGGCAACTTGGAGGAAGAGAAGCGGAAATCCGCTTCGGTGCCCGGGCTCATCTGAGCCCGGCTGCTTTCCGATTTTTTTGAATTTTAAAAACTCTTCAAAAGAATCTGAAAAAAATATGCGGAAACATATTCATGTATCCAATACTCGTGTAAATTTTCGACAGAAAATATCAATTTTTGCGTCCTGTGCAAAAAAGACAAAAATCTGACAGACAAAATAGGTGAACAGTCCACTATTCAAAAAGACAGATTTGTCTTTTTTACACGGGGCGCAAAAATTGATATTTTCTGTCGAAAATTTACACGAGTGTTGAATACTTCAATATGTTCATGTCCAAAAAATTTTCAGAATTTTTCAAAGCATTTTAGTATTTTAAAAAAATCGAAAACAAAACCGGGCTCATATGAGCCCGGGCACCAAAACGCCCCTCTCGAAGAGAAGGGTACATACGTTCTCCTGGCGGAGGTTAGTGGCGACAACTTGGAGTAGGTGTGATCCTTTGGGCGCCATTCTTGATTTCTTGACATGCATTGCATGCTTGCGTCAGTATGTGTCAATCTGTTCTTGAGAAGAGGAGGATCGATCGTGACTGAGGTTCTTGTTTTCTGCAGCCATTTTAAGGAGAGCGATGGAAACGTCCCAAAAACCTCACGCTAAACTGTCACGGTGATAGTGTCATCCTAGCATGAAACTGCTTCATGCTAATTTCAAAGCGGCCAATAAAATACGGAGTACGCCGGACACCATCCGTGTACCGTTGCAGAGACTAGTCGTAGGGTGTGTTTGGTTGGGTGGCTAGCCACCAAGTGGTTGTGGGTAGCCATTTTTTAAGTGGTTAGCCCATGTTTGGTTTGTGGTGTCGGGTGTGTGGGGGTAGCCAAATTTTAGGCATATTCCCTTAAAAAAGTGGTTGAGCTCAACCACTATAAAAGTGGTGGTTGAGGCCAACCACTCGTGGGCGAGTCCCTACCATCACCTGCGAAACATTTTACGACATATTCATCATACTCAAAAAATAGAAAATTTACCCTTTTTAATATTTGAAAAAGCTTTTCATTATTAAATATATTAAGACATTTTACCCATTTATATATGTGAAAAAACTTTCCCTTATTATATAAATATTAAGAAAAGTTGACAGATTTCCCTTTTAAATATTAACCAAACATTTACCTTTTAAATACTAGAATAAATTTTCCTTTTTATATATTAAAAATATTGGAATAAACGTTTTCCTTTAAATATAATAACAAATTTACCCTTCTAAAATAGTTGAAAACACATTTTTTTTATATATTAACAATATTTGAAGAAACTTTTATATTTTAATTATTTGAACAAAATATTCACTTTTAAATATTTGAACAAACTTTTCTTGATTTATACATTAATAATATTGGAATAAACATTTCCCTTTAAATATAATAAGTAATTTTACGCTTTTAAATATTTGAAAACATTTTACTATTATATATTAAGAATATTTGAAGAAACGTTCCCTTGTAATTATTTGAACAAAATATTCACTTTTAAATATTTGAACTAACTCTTTCCTTTTAAATATTTGAGCAAAGTTATTTCCCTTTTATACTCAACACATTAAGAAATTTCCCTCTCTAAATTACTGTATAGTATAGATATTTAAACAAACTTTTCCCTTTTATAAATATATTAAGGGGTTTCCTCAGCATCTTAAAAATAATTGACCATATCACTCTAAGCATTTCTAATCCCTCAAAATAAACACAAATATGGCCACCCCTAACCACTTTTTATCACTTCAACCAAACAGAAAACATGGCTAGCCAACACACACAACCAAACATGAAAAATGGTTACCACCAACCACGTGGTTAGGGGTGCCCCCAACCACTTTTTCATAGCCAATGAACCAAACACACCCTTAGGGCCAGCCGGCAAGCGGCACCCGGCGAGCATCCGATGCGCCGGTATAGGGTGCTACAGAAACCGGCAGTCTCCGTCAGGATTTATCTGTACCGATATCACGAGTGGCACGGACTGCATTAATGTGTGGGCCATCCTTCCTGAATTACGAGGTGGTTCTAGACCTATACGACTTCAAATACAACCGACGTCCACGAATCTTGTAGAGAAGGAAGGAACAGGATATCCGGTTCATGGGTGCTCGGGCTCCAAAACGGATTTTCAGTGCAATGAGTTTTTTCCGGAGGGTGCGCTGATGGTGTCTGGAACCCGTGGTGAAAAATGAAACCAGATGTGAAGAAGTTGCAGGAAATCCAGTCTAATCTGGAGCCAAGTGCAGTGAGATCCTGTTGATTTCGACAGGGTTGGGAACCAGATTCTGTAGTACTAGCGTCTACTGTATTGATCCATATATAGGATATCATCTTATACCTTAACGATGTCATTCGCATTGTCGGTGTTGTCAAAAAACCCGTACCCAACATGGATCTGTACAACAACAACCTCTAGACTTTCAGACGCTTTGGGACTGCAGAACATTTGTATCTGCTGGAGCTGGGAACATGAAGGATTAACAAACACTTGCTTACATTTTAATCCATGCCGTAGACCAACAAGATGAGCTTCACTTTCATTCTTTAGCACCCAGGCCTTCCCTAAGGTTTCAACGCAGCCGAGATTCCTGCCGTGCACACCCATGGAAAAATGGGGGGCGACACTTCTATCGATCTTTCAGAAATCGGATACAAACTTCAGAAAAGATTTGCGCTAGAACTGGCTCTCTGGCTATCTATTATTGAAATGACGTAGTGTTATTAGGAGGACCTGGTTTTGTGGGAAAACCAAGAAATACACCTTATTCACAACAAACTGGCCTGGAATCCTATTAATGATTTATTAATGTGATGTGTTACTTCTCATTCATTCTATTGACGAATATAGATTCAGTACAAATGACTGAAACACATCATACTACGTACATTCTCAAGTCTTTTATAACTAAATGTTGGGCATCTTGCACCCATACTCTGAGCCTTCCCAATCAACGTTGTTTCAGCTATCCAATAAGGGATTCAAATGAACGCAAGTGCTGCTCGAACAAGGGGTAAAGTCCGTCTACAGTGACGGTTTTCGTGCCGCTTCTGGCGTCTTCGTGGCGACTCTAGCTTTCGCCTTCTCTTGCAACCTCAAATCCTGTTTCCAATAAAATTTCCACTGATCCCAGTTTGAAACCGAGTCACAAATCCATCCCAAACCAGATCCTTGCAGATCCTCCTTTGCTAGCGTGCTTGTGGATAACTAGATTCGAACGGCGCGGCTCGCCGCGCAGCGCTTGTTTCTTCTTTAAATTTCTTGCCCGTGGTTACAATCATTTATACAGATCATTTGAAGAACAATTATATTCATATGAATTTGATCACATATGAAAGCATATGTGAAATGAGAAGGTAGAACATTATACAATGAACGCCTTAAGTAACATGAAATGAGTATTCGAAACATCATAGAAACAAAGTTTTAAGAAACCGCTATTTCATCATCTTATTGGCTCAGTTTTGACATCAGATACACCATACATATATATTTCAATTACTCATCAATAAAGGAGGCACCGCACAGGTTCTTCGCATGTGAAAGGTATTGGTAGGAAACGGGGAAAAAAACATCAATAGTTGTATCATAGAAAATATAATGGGCATAGCTGTACATAACAAAGAATTTAAGCTGCAGAGTGAGACATGAGAAGCATATTTTTAGCATTGTCTGAGATCAAGAATTACCACATTTTACAATTAAAATCGTACGAAATCCGAAGATCATAACAATGCTGAAGCATACAAAAGTAATATAGAAATTCACATCAATGTCATAACATAGATGACATTATGTGAGTACCATTTAGGTGTACATAAGTTCTGAGTTTGAAGGTTAGTGGAGGTGGTCTCAACAAAATGAACAATGAGACAGAGGGTGATCTACAAATCTCATGGGATGTCATGTTTCTTCTAAGAATGGTTTCTTGTTTTCTCCAATTTGGCCTCTAGCTTAGTTCCTCTAGACTTGAGCCTTTGTGCAATCTCTTCTATGTTTGCAAAAGCTCTTTTCATGGTGTCATTTATGACCTCTTGCCCAACAAAGTAGCTTTGTATTGCTATATTATGAAATTGGTCTGAGAAGGATAGCATATATCTCACAGCTAGGAACCAACCTCTAGCGAGCTTTTTAGCCTCAATATCCACTTGTTTGAGCTGATTCTTTAGATATTTGTTCTCTTCTTCTAAATGCTTTGACCGGACATAGTTTAGATCTCTGATGACTGCATTACCTGTACTCTCTATGTATCTAATAGCTGCTACAGCAGCGCTGTCTTCTGCAAGAGCACTGTCCATTGATCGTACCCCAGATATAGTCATTGGAATAATTGGACGTTGAGAAGGGTTTCTTGATGCTTGAAAAATAACAGTCACACAGGTTTTATGATCTTCAAAATTTCTGCGTCTATACTCAGCTGGTTGAAATCCAAGCTGACTAAGCATCTCATCAAACATCATTCTTGCTGGGATTGTTATAATTAACTGACCACCCTGGAATATGGGCGGTTAAGAGAGTAAGAGTTAATAGTCTATTAACTGTCAGTAAGGATGATAGTAATAAAATTCATAAGTGTTAATGATTTAGGTTTTACCTGCTTGTTAGTTGATAAAATAGATGTTACAGAGGCATCCTCAATATCGCTGTTGTTGCTCATGTTGGAGGGTGTGAACTTTGTTATGGTCCGCACTGCAGGTTAACGTGTGATGCTTAAATAAGTACAGGTAGTAAAACAGTAGGAGAATGCTTATCTGTGTACGGTCAAAATATGTAAGTTTTGAAGCATTTTGAAGTGGCATGTCATTATCATAGGTGTTGCTGCCGTGGGAGATAGTATATATCTCGTGTCAGTATTGGTAGTATTTATGAAATATGGGTTTCGAAAGAGGATATGTATCTAAAATTGTACAGTATGTAGTATCTTAAGAAACATTTCGGCGGTACAGTGGAAAAAATTGTGTGACGACAAGTATATAGTTAGTAACAGTTGATCTATGTTGTCAAAGTATTGAAGTGGAAGCGGCAGTTTTGGTGCAGCAATCGAGCATAGAACTGTATTGCAAAAGGTGGAATTGGTAGCTAGTGAACCTAATAGCGAATTAATAATTTCTGTACTTAGATTCATACAAAAATGCTCCAGTTCCGTACCAGTACTTTGAAAAAATCTAAGCAAGCAATCCGAGGTAAGGAAAATGACCAGAGTTTTGACTTGTGACCTTGGATTGAAATCTAAGTGGATAGGAGTGTAGTACCGTCGTCGAAGGAGTCGAGTCGATGGGTGGAACCAGCGGGCACAACCGATGATTAGAAGCTTCTCTTTTTGAAGAAGTTCACAGGGTCGCCGCCGGACGGGAAGAAGATGAGACGTGAAAACCTAGATCTATTGTAAGCACGAGGTTTGTTGTCTTTTGACGTGCGGTGAATTTAATGGGCTTGGCTGGCTAAGCGTGAGAGAAAAGCATGGCTGGGGTAGCCAGTGGTTACTGGGCTGTACATGGCCATTTAGGTGCGAATGGGCCAAAATCACATGGGCTGTCGTGCGAATTACAAAATTGGGCCTCTTTTCACTGTTTGGATATGTGGAAGAGACGCTATCTGGAGAAGACACGGTTGATTAATAATATTAATAGGCACTAAGATCCATCATATAGATGTATTGGTTTATTTTTTGAGTTCGTTGAGAATAACCTTATAATCCAGTAAAGGAGAAGAAAAGGACAACGCATCACACATTTGAATGGCAGGCTTGTTAAAACGCAAGGACAAATCTACAAAGTAGAAATCTAAATATCACTACCAAATATTGCAATTCACGAAATTTAAAATAAAGAAATGTGCATTTTGGTAGACATGCAGCTATGTGGACATAAACACCACACTGCCAATTTTGAAAGCGCTGAAGCACAACACAATGAAACTACTTTCAGCTTCACAAAGTACACCTTTAATGTTGCAGTACTTCACATTGAATTTTATAATTATTGTACCTTATTATTTATACATAATCTAATGTAGGCAAACACTTGATGCATTGTACATTACACACCAAAAAACGAAGAGAATACATGTATTTTCAGAGGTATTGGTAAAAGGGAATAAACATGTTGACAATCAATTATCGGAATACAATCATCGACTGATAACTCCAAGTTCGCTGCGCAACGGTTGTTTATTCTTTGATTTTTTTGCCCGTGGTTGTCACATTTGATATAGATTATTTAGTAGGTCATTTATATCCATATGTAAAAGCAACTCATTATGGTAACAGATTTGAAATCATTTTTTTTAGTATCGTATGAGATCAACAGTCACCACATTGTACAATTAAAATCGTACGAAATACGAAGATCTTTTGTATGCTGAAGCATAGAAAAGTAATATAGAAATTCACATCAATGTCATAACATAAGATGACATTATGTGAGTACCATTTAGGTGTACATAATATATATGCACACATTAAAGTACTACTAAATACATAAGTTCTGTCCGGTTTGTAAACAGGAGTTCAAACTCGTAATGAGTTTGAAAGTTAGTGTAGGTGGTCCCAACAAAATTAACAATGAGACAGAGGCGAATCTAAAATATTAAAAACTACGGATTGCAGAGCAGCCACGGACAGAGACTCTGTACATGCAAAATAGGTCTGTGCTGCAGAAACAAAGTAAATAAAATTAATCGAGTATGTACGTTTGTTTGTAGAAATAACAATAAGTTTGGTCTGGCCAAACCTTCAGCAGTAGTATGTCCGGATGGACGGGTTGAATCTAAACTTGATGTTCAGGTCCTTGAAACAAACCCTTGCGTGCAGTTGAACCAGATGAGACATCTTTGTTTCTGGACACGTGTAGTAGAACATGTCATTATAAAAGTGCTTGTGAAAACACAGGGATGAACTACAGAAGTCGTTGTAAGTACCTAAATTCTGGATGGTTGTTGAAGGAATCAGGAGTTGTCTCAATTGGTAAAACATGGTCAGTCTGATGCAATAAGGAATTGTCAAAGGTATAAAATTTGAAAGAAAGAAATTTGCAAATGCATATTGTATTGATTAAGGTGTAACTAACATGTGTGTTGTCCGAGCCAGTTGAAGTTAAAGTAGTACCCAGTGGAACAACTGCATAAGATGAGCAGAACCATACTATTAGGTTAAATTAATACAATGTTGGAACTGTCTATATGATTTAAATCTGTGACAGTGGACTTTCTGTAATGAACACAATATGCTATCACCTTTTGTTATGAGTAGCACCGTATAATGAAAGGGCGACTATGTACTAAGTAGTGAAAATATTACCTGATGGAGCATGAACTATCTGATCATCTGGTATGATATTGATTTGGTTATCGGTGTCGCTGTCATCCGAGATGTCAATACGGTGATTTGTTGGGTCTGGTTTAGGTAGGGACGCTTGTAGTGCTGTTGCACGGCTGCGGAAGGCATCTTCCCAGAAACGTGCTTCATCTAGTTGTGTCTGGCATTTTTTAAGGTCTTCATAGTTGGCATCATCTATGATTAAGACACCAACTCGTTTAAGATAATCCAAAGCCGCTGAGCATGCTGATTCGATTGCTTCTTCATTCCATGGTGTGTACTTCCCGAAGAATTCCTGCCGACTTGTATATGGATATTCTCGGTGTGCTGGAACATCCATACAGACAGAACCCAATAAATCACTGTCATTCATTGGAGTGACCCGGATCTGATGCAGCTTCATTTGAAGTTTTACTAAAGCTGATAACAGTATTGATTTTTTGGTAATGGTGAGAGTAGTACATCTTGGGATCACCTTGAAGTAAGAAGACAACGGGGCAAACTAAATGATTACTATCTATGGATCAGGCGATGGCGACAGAAGCTTATGGGAAGAAATATCATGGCTGCACTGTACTGACCTTGGGAAGATAGTCCTCCATGAGACTGCAACTGGTCGGAGATGCGGAGGTCGAAGAGATCGCCGCGGATGGAGATGAATTCGCGAGCGCGTCGTCGTCCATCTGGTGAAGGAGTGAAAGACGGAGATGGATTAGGTCGGAGGAGAAGAAGGGGATAAAGGTGTCCGTGATAAATATCTAGGAGCTTTGGATAGATTTTTTTTTTCTCTCGCGGTAATAATGTGCATCGTCCTCGTGAAGGTGTAGGTCCATCAATTAGATTGGGCCGTTGATTACAGTATTGTTAGCTGTAACAGATCCTTTTGTTCACGTTGTTTATCTAGTCTTCATTTTGGATAACAAAAATTATATGGTAATCAGAAAGTCTGACATGTTGATGTGAGTAGTCTTTGTAACAGTTAAATTATCTGAAGTAAGTGCGTGCAATTTTTTATTATTTACCAACCATATAGCACAATTCATTGAGGTCAGTTGTGGACTGATATTATATGAGATTGTATAATAAATACCAATTTGGAATTTGGAATCTAAATTATTCTGTACAGAAGAAACAAAAGTATGATATTTCCTTTTTAACTTACTCTTTAAATATTGGTATAAGTTGGGGAACGGTCTTAAAATAGGTGTGTAGTGCCCATTTTCAGAGGTATTGATAAAAGGGAATAAACATGTTGACAACCAATTATCGATTGATAATGGTATGATGGTAAATCGTCACAGTAGTCAGTAGATAGTAATATAGCAGTAGCATTATAGGTTCAGATCAGAGCACGTTGCTCTTACATACACACAAAGTACAGTAATAAGTGTCCAGGATAGATCGGTCTTTCATTACAATATTTGCAAACTGCCATAAAAATAGGTAAACATAGATAGTGGACTTTTGGAAACAAAGCATATTATACGGTAGGTTCACATGACCACATATGCTATTGATTGTAAGTGCCAGTTAGGTAGGTCTGATGGAGAGATAGCAGAACGATGATCTACAGGAGGAGATCGTTCATGGAGTCCAGTTCATCGCTGTTATACATGATCTTGTCATCAAGACAGTTCTTCATACAATGCCCTGGTGAGCCAGGAGGAGTTGGAAAGTAACTTGCTAATGTTTAAAGTTCATCTGCCTCTGAATCTGTGTCGTATGGATATTTGCCAAATTTCTGCAGCAGATCCGTTGACTCAAAGGTAAGCTGCTTAACATGTTCGGTACCTTTCTGCACTTCCCAGAGTGTGGAGTTTGTGTCTCTTTCTGTCTGAGAGGTACCAACTGTATACCCTTCCTCGGCAATCTGATAAATCTTGTTATTTGCAGTGGAAACATTTTCTATGAAATTATCCCAGTGCTTACTAATCTTTTTAATCTTTTGATCCTTCTCCTTGATAATCTTTGCAGTCTTCCTATTATTTTTTATGATCTGGTCGATGTGATTCTCTTCAATCATTTTTTCTTCATTCAGCTGATCATAGTTATAGTCTTTCAGAATTTTCTGTTCAGTCTTTTCCATGTACTTGATAGCTTGCTTTGCTGCATTATTGGATGCAGCTTCCAGGGTTTCCATAGGAAAGCCTCGGAGTGAGATGGTACCATAAACAAAACCAAGACAGCGAGTTGCCGGATAGAAGGTGACCAAAGCTATCAGCTTTGCTTCTTCAGACATCCAAGTCTTGTACGTTGGGCTTGGCAGTTTCAACTTCTTCATCATCTCTCCAAAGAGGACAGTGGTCGGAATCTCGACAATTTCCATATGGTAGGCTGTGGAATAATGAACTTAACATTCAGGTGACAGCATACGAAGAACAACGACAAGTTAAGATTTGTAACATTTAGATAGGATATAGATGGTGGGAAGGACTACATAATTAGGAATTACGTGATCACCGTATGATGTAATAGAGAGACATGGAAATTAAATTAGAATTATCCAAATGATGCTCCATGTGCATTAGAAGAGCATAATCTGAAATCAGTAACATGATATAAGATAGTAGGTCTAGATATACTTATAAATGTATTAAGGTAGATAATCATTTTAGAAGGGCTAACAAAATTTGCAGGATGTAAAACATTGACAGAACCAATCGAGAAATCTTTGAGGATGTGACTAAGACAATGATTATATTGTATTGTTATAGTCGAATACAAAGCAAACACAGTTCAGTTTCAGGAAAATAACCCGGCGAGATTTATATTTTGGATTTGAGAAAACAAATATACAGTATATTTACATAACCTAAAATATTTTGAATCTCCACCCGTTTTATGTACCAAAATGCAGCAAATATCCATTAAATAGGACCAAATTTTGATAGGATCGATAGTACAAAAGAAAGACAGATGATACAGAATCTCAGTTTATCCATGTCAGTAGAAAAACAATAAGAAAATTGTCATGCACATGATTCAGAACATGGAGAAAGAAGGATATCAGAATATGCTGTATTTTTTGATGTGGTCTGGGGTTTAAAATTCCTTTAATTTATACTGAAAAAGGGTTAATAGTCGGGTACTTTACATGTATGTGTGTGATCGTATAGCATAGCCTTCATTCATTACTTTTTTATTGAGTTAATTTCGACCGCTCCTAAACTATCTGTCTTAGAACAGACTATAAATAAGGTTGCAGCATAAGCTATACATGTGTGACATGATAGATGCTATCATGTGAGTAGGTAAATCCAGATTTAAACTTGAATGTCTTAATCCTTGCAATAGACATGCGTGTTTAACAGTAACGTCTGGTAAGATCTGAGATCTGAGGTGTTGGGTTACCTGTCTTGAAGCAGACGAATATTGTGGAAGCTATCTCCCTGGATAGAAGAATCTGGAAAGTAGGCAGCGCAGAACAAAGAATTAAGAAGTAATTTGAAGGAAAAGATCGAAGGAAAGCTGATCTAGGAAACCAAGATTCAGTGTACAGTAAAGCAAAAGGGGAATACCTGGAGAGACGACTGGTGAGTGTCGGTGCGTTGATGACGAATCTTCAGAAGCGTCATATATGTATGGGTGTTCTTCGGTGGCCTACTTTTACATGGGTCGTGGGCCTGTATTTGGGCCGTAGCATGAATAATTTTGCAGAAACAAAAGGATCGCGTCACTTGACATTTGTTTGTAAGATAACTGAGGATAGGATTTGTCATGGTTGCGGCCAAACCATGTATTTTGTTTTTAGGAGAAAGAGAGGATAAAACATTGCTTGCGAATGGCTGGAGTTGACAGTATCTTCTCAGAGGTTAGCTGACTATATGAGTCATTTATCTATATGGATAGAAAATATCGTAGTTCGTTTGTTCATTGAAGAATTCAGATAATAAGAGATGCATGACTGGCATTTGTATCTTTTTGTTTCGTATTCTTAAATTAACAGAGCATGTTGCCATGTCCATATTTATGGCATGATGTGGTAAAATTACAGGTTCAGTGTAATTACGATCCACATAAAAAGTAAGTTAGCATGTAATCGATATTAGTCATAAAACATGGTTCATGTGCCTATGTACGAAAAAACCGTCATTATGAATATAATTAGTGGATTGTTCCATACATAGGTAAGATCTGATAGTAAAATAGTTGATGGAGGCAGATGAAAATCGTAAGCATGGGCGGGATGCATGGCGTAGATTTCTTCTTATTCTTGTAGACTTCTTCTTTCTCAAATCTGAACCATGATTTTTTGAGTTTACTTGTCTATTCCATCTGTGAATCAAACAGCCGCTGAACTTTCTTTATCATATGGTGGCGTAGATTCACAGGAGGATGCTACCTCATAAGGATATGTGCCAACCATCTGGATTTTCTTAGCTGCTTCCATTGTAAAATGTTTGAGATCAGTTGCACATGCATCAACTTCATTTAGCACTGATCTGAGATTGCATTCTGAATGACACTTTTTCAGAGATAAGTTGTTTCCAATGATATTGTCGATTCTTTCACCAGGCTCGCACACATTACTTATGAAAGTATCCCAGCAAAGTGTAAGTTCCTTTGTCTCCTTGCTGTTGTTAGCTACCTTTTCTAGCAGGCATGCATTACAGTTTTGCATCGTCTGCAATTTATCCATAAGTTCCTTGATCTGTTCATCCTTCTCCAGTATGTGATTTCGGAGAGTTGCATTAGAGCGTTGCTCTTTCTTCAGCTTAGTGTAGTTACAGTCCTTCAGTATTTTTTTCTCCAAACATTACATGTATTCCACCGCTTGGATTACCGATTGGTATTCAGCAGCACGTATACTGGTCTGGGGATAGCTAGTAAAGTACTTTTGTTCCTGACCTTGTCGGAGAGCATACATTGATGGGTAGAAACCGACAGTGAAGATTATGCTGCCATCTATGTTAACTGTAGATTTGCATGTTGATCTTGGAAGCTGAAGCTCATCTAGCATGGTATCGAGCATGACCCTCGCAGGAATCTCGATGAGAGTCATCGTGTGTTCCTGGAAATGAATAGTATGAATGATCATCGTGCGTATGTAAATTAATTTTAAATTTGACAGTGCTGTTGGACATAATTTTAGTACAGAAAGAAAAGAATAGCAGATGTGGAACTGTTAATGAACGTTGAATGCGTTTGTCTGTATGAAGTGTAATTGTGGTATATCATAATCTAATATAGCATTGAGTAAACCATATGTGAATATTGTGTATCAGGTGCGAGTCAAGTTGGTAAATGCGTTTGTTTCGATGAAGGCACTAACCAAATCGAATTCAGCAGTACCTAGGAAATAATAGAGGATTTGTTTATTTGTGTATGTTAAATCTTTGGCTTTATATTTGTTCCTTTTCTTTGTTGTACTCTATATACGTACTGTCTAAGCTTCTGGAGCATGTTAGTCTACATGAAAGGGCAAATCCAGCAAGAATATAGCTGACCTTTTAATCCATCTTTTCGTTTGTTTCTGGGACCTAAACTGTGAATGTCTATACTCAGTTTATTGCTGCAGTCTGGGCATGGCTGTCATGTGCTGTTGAAGCATGGAAAAATTGATGAACCATTTGTAATGGAATTTTGTTTATTCTCTACCTTACTTAAGTTTGGAAGTTTTACATCTCTTATCGTTCATTTGCAAGTCTGGAGCTTCTTGGAGCTGTCAGATCAGCATTACCGACTGAAATTAAAGCTGAAGCTATGACAACTGGTCAGACTTGTTGTTAAGTGTGTGTTCTCGATGGTACCCTACGGTTGTTCTGTCCATATTCTTAGTCTACACTGTATTGACTTAATCTTTGTGAAATCCATAACTATAAAGAAACGCATGACGGAAAGGAATTTGGGAACTCACCGCGGAAGGTACGTCCGTAGCCATCAATCCAAGCAATAGTCAGGCTAGATCCACGGGCCAAATTAGACAGTCCCACAGCCAAGCTGAGCATGAAAGGTCGACGATAGAAGAATCGATAAAAAATATTAGGAGAGATGACAAAAAATTGCTTGTAGAAGCAGTAGATCTTTGGAGATCATCGAAGAGAGAGAAGAAGTACCTGAGAATGGGGATCGTGGTAGGAGCGTAGATGGGGACAAACGAAGTCTCCTGGATAGTCATATATGGTGCCCTAATTTTAGACGGGCCAATCTTTCGTATAACTGGTGTGGGCTTTTACGGGATTGGGCCTTTGCATCTGTGTACTAAACCAATATGTATTTTAGGTTGTAGCATAATTTTCATCTTACACTGATTCTTTAGCATTATCTACCTTTCTAAAGCATCTGAGAGTTTTTCATTTCAGATAGGTGGTGGCAATTGCAGGTGATGTTTGATTTAAATTCCCTGGACCAACCAAAAATATAGCCAAACGGATGGATCAAAGAGTTCTGAATTTCACAAAGGCAACTACTTAGACATTCATTCCACATTCCCTCTATGGGAGTTGCAGGAAGTGCACATTATATTTACATGCATGGAAGCTTACGAAATACGTAAGTTCTGACCAGTTTACTGATATAAGGTGGTTAGATAAACATAATCCCAAGTACTTAATGAGTTTGACTTAACAAAGTACGATTCAAAAGGCAAAGGCAGTGGTCTGACAGCATTATGTACAATGAGACTTCTGGCACTCAAGACGTAGATAACAACATGGCCAAAATAAGTCTAGTCTACTGGCTTGGAGCACCGTTACTCAGTCTCCTACTGGCTTGGAGCACCGCCTCCTAGTCCCTTACGACCTGTAAAGGAGGAGTAGTTATATTTTATGAGGTTTTCAGAAATAGAGGAAGGGACTGGGAGATCGAAGAGTATGAATCGGAGTACATACCATGAAGTTTCAATTTGCGTTTTTTACGATTCAAAGTAGCGACGGAGGAATCCAACACCGGTGGCTTATAGTTGTTCCCTATGATCATAATAGAATATATCACATGTACTGAAGTGTAGTATAGGAAAAAAGAAGAATCGAGATATGTTAAGTATGAAGAATGATACCTAGTAGTATTTGTGCTGAGCATCTGCTTAAGCAAACAGAGGTAATTGGATTAGTCTGATTCACAGAAGTATAATGTATTTGTATGAAAATTTAGCATGAGAATGAATTGTTCGATGGTTTACCCAGGAGATGTTTGAACATTAGATATAGTTTTTCTGTCAGCAGCTCTCTGAAATATGGAAGTAAAAATTATAAGAGATTGCAAACTGTGTAATTAAGCAGCAGGTATATTGTTTTGTAAATAGAACTGAGGTATAATGTTTTATGCTTAACCTGAGAGTAATTAACAGCATTCGGATTGGCGGTGATGAACTTGTTTTCTGAGATGGCATTAATATGGGTTTCGTTTGGAATGACAACCACAGGTCCAGTAGGTATATTGCTGACCTGATTAGAAGGACCGGGTTCAGTAGCAGATGATATCTGGGCAGAAGGAGCAGGCTGAACCATAGGCGCGTGTATATCCCAAGATGTGGCAGGAATAATAGTGTCAGCCGAAGATAGACGGCGAACCCTTGGGAAAACAGCTTCGATCTTACGGACCATGAACGAC
Organism: Puccinellia tenuiflora; assembly: GCA_012064385.1. Classification (NCBI taxonomy): domain Eukaryota; kingdom Viridiplantae; phylum Streptophyta; class Magnoliopsida; order Poales; family Poaceae; genus Puccinellia; species Puccinellia tenuiflora. Next base: position 145,313 of record QRDG01001938.1, read on the forward strand.
GTTTGTCGCTTAGTGAAACTTGCTTCGGTTACTGCCACAACGAATCTGTATCTGTTACCAAGCATCCTAGAGATCTCTGGTGGCAGAAAGCGTACTCGTGTAGCAGCAATTGCATCATTTACTATCGGAGGCCCAGTTGGTTGGTTGTTTCTTATTGCCCGGTGAACACTATTTCCAGTCGCTTGCTGAGCGAGTGTTCCAAATAAGGTGAATTCAGCTTCACCAGTTTGATCTAAAGCAATGACTCGTAGAAAGTACCTACAAAGAAACATACTGGTAATTGTGTTGGCTGGTAACATTTAAAGAAAATAAGTATGGAACAACATTTGCATGATAGAGAAAGGTATCTATCAATAACACAACAGGCGTAAGGTCGTAAATGTTTACCATCTTTCCTTTGATGTCAATGGATAGGCTAAATGGAAACTATACTCTCATGTATACTGCCTTATAGGCCAAGTGTACAACAAACTTAACAAACATGAATACAAATGACAATCCAACCAATGAATTGCAAGTTGTATATATCAGGGTACTCACTGAACGTTTGCAACGGTTGATGGGCATAATGAATTAGTACAGGTATATGTCTGTGCATCCGCAGCGGCTGGTTTAGCCAAACGATGACAGAGCTCGCAAGCGGCGAACCACCACCGTCTCGACGGATGAAACCTCGATATCGTGACCGTGCATCGAAACATAAAATTCTGTGTAATAAATACAATATGAGTAGGCATGTGTTAACCTAGACAGTTTGTGGAGGTGAAAATTAGTTACTACATAGACTGAGTAGTACCTTGTTCTCAAAGAAATTGAAAGCATCCATCTGAGAAATAGTTTTTTTAGGCCAGTTAATGCCAAGCTGAGTCCTGCGAGGAAGGACATGCGGCAGCGGAGCATGTGCAATAGGATATTGAGCTCCTTCTAGACTGTATACAGAGGTGTTATTTATAGACATTATAGTAGAAAGAGTAATAATGGTTTGTGAAACATCTTAAATATTGTGATTATAATACCTTGCACGGAATATGTTTATGTCGACGATATCTTCATTAATGTACCATGAACAGGCAGCCATACCAGCCAAGCCTCTTTCACCTTTGTAGTAATAAGAAAATGAGGTTGAGATGAAGAAAGAGAAATGATATACTGTAAGTAAGAAGAGATGATTTAAAGAGAAGAAAGCACCATCATATTCTTGGGTAGTAGTTCCAACAAAGACAGCAACAACTGTTTCAGTTTGGCCAAGGGCACGGATACTATTCCCGTTGAAGCGTAACGCACAGTTACCCCACAGAACAATCTTTATCTCGTGGCCGCTGGAATCATAAGAAAGACAAAATAAATTAATAAAAATTTATGATTTGAATTCTGGAGAGCAAGAACAGAGAATGTATATGTAGATACGACACACACCTAAGATCCCTGAGACATACGTGACGTTTAGTCAAAACACCACTATTATTTGGAAGGTCAAAGGATTCAATATCGGAGATGCCGTAGATAGTACCAATGACATCTACATTATAACGAAAATCATTAGCTCTCATGCGGTCCTGAAGCAGATACATATAGATCATAGTCAATGAATAAAAAGATCAACTGTACAGTAATATACCAACTAAACATCCTGGTTCCATGGTCGGTGCAGGTAAGTATGAGAATGGTGTTAATGAGCATGACCACTCTGGTAGGTTATATGGTAAGTTTTCTTTTAGTTGAACAACTGTCGATCGTGTAATCATAATAGCAAATGGCATGTCAACTGGCCTTATAACCTCCTGCTTTTTTACTAAGAGGAAATTGCTGATCTCATAAACATTCGTCTCATGGAGAATATGAATTAACTCGTCAAAGAAACCATGCGGCACAATCGCGTGCAGAGCATCCCCCTACAGCGATAAAAATAATTAATTCCAAATATTTTCTCTACGGCAATGAAATATTCAGGGGAAATCGTAATTCGAGAATGCACCTGGACGTCCAGAACGACCATGTGAATTTCCTTAATGGGTCCTTGATCAGTGCCACCACGATGGTACCAAAGGCGGGATACGCGGACACAAACAATTTCATCATTCACACGCGAGTGGAGAGTGTGGAGCGGCGTGTACCTTTCCATCTAGTCAAACATGAATCAAATTGTTTATAGTAGGTAGGTAAGAAACCACATCCAACAGTGAAGCAAATCGAATGAATGAGATTATTCGAAAGTAACAGCGGGTACCTGGAAGAACAACGGGAGTGACGCCGCCCTAGGTCTGTACAGCGGTACGGAGTAGATGTGTACCCATGAGGCTCTGCGGTTGACGCGTCGCTGACTGAGCTGTAGAATAACAGTAGGAGAATCTCTCGGTGCGGCTTTGCTGAGATGGGGAACGGAGGAAGAAGAAGAGATTTAGGTCAAGGAGTGTTGTATGTAGATGAAGTTAGACATGGGCCGCTGTCGGAAATGACCAGGAGAAGATACCTAACGGACCAAGGTTAGAAACATGGGCTGGTTTGTGGGCCGTATATACCAGCCAATTCGAAATTGGGTGGCATCATATAGATATTTGTTTCTGTTATTTTATGTGCTATAAAAAGCATTCCATTACGAAACTGGGTCAGCAAGATCGCTGGCAACAAAAAAATGTGCAAAAGCTGGAGCATGATCCGGCCATACGGCTTGGGAATTAGCACACAGCTTTGCATCATAGTTGACGATAGCGTCCGCAACAGTATTACATGCCCGAGGGCAAAAACTAAGTCGAAAACAAACGAAATTTAGAAATAAAGACTCGTTGATCTCCTGGAGAATTACCGTAACCGATACTTGATGAATTTGTTGGTTATTTAGGAAATCTTTAGCGATGGAGATATTAAACGTGTTAGACTGTTATCGAGACACGAAAGAAACCAGCAAATTACTGATTGTTAACAGGGTTATGTACTTCTATCTTGTCCTTGGAGTTGCTCACCTTCCATCAGCAATATAGATAGATAAATTATGAAGCACAATATAGGTACATAAATTAGGAAAACCCAAAGAAACAGTCAAGACAAACAAATGATTTGTATAGACCAAGTTAGTGGTCAGGCTTAGAACCTAGTAGGCACAATGGCAATAATCTAATGGGCTGTATCAAATTAACTTAATATAATACGAATGTTCAGAAGCAATAATGATTACCGTAGGAGAGGCAGAGCTGTAAAACTCGATAAATTAACCAATTTAAGTTGTGCATCATAGGAATGATAATTAGAACATAAAGTCATAATTAAGAAACTGGCAAACCAATCATAGACATGAAACTAAGAATCAGAGTAGTATGTTGAAACACAGAAGGGTATTAATTCAGAGATCCACAGCACAGTGACTTAACCTAAGTTTATAAGAGTCACAGGTAGGTGTACATATTCAAAGGCACAGATGCAGGTAGTACCAAATACATAAGTTTTGATCAGATCACTGATCTAAGGTGGATGGAGAGACATGATCTCAAACACCTGATGAGTTTCATGTAATTAAAAGCAGTTCGAAAAGGTAAAGGTAGCTGGCCTCAACAGCATCAACAATGAGACATTCAGCAACTAAGACCTTGGACAGCAGCAGCAAAATATCACCGAGCACGAGTTGTTGAGGCATTCACGGACACAAACTTTGTACATGCAAAATAGGTCTGATCTGCAGGAATGAATTACAGAATTAATGGATGGTACTTATGTCGACTGAATTAACAGTACGTATGGTTTGTTTGGACCTTAATAAGTAGCATCTCTGCAGGGTAACTTAGTTTTTGGCTTTCTTCGCCAAAGCAGCAGACCCACCTCTGGACTTGCGCCTAAAGTGAAAGGAGGTGAAGAGGTCAGAAGTAAACATGAACATAGGTTATAAAGGACAAGCAGAATAGCAATAAGATTGTGAAACGGTAACCATAAAGGAACCTGTTATCAGGGGTTTCAGTGGGAATTGTCGATGTAGGTACAGGCACAGTCAAAGGGGACGGCATCTCCTCTTCAAGCGCTTCAGTTGGTATGCTATCAGTAAGCATATCTTTCAACTCCCCTTCAGTTACTTCTGGCTTCTTCATCTTCTCAGAGGCTGTATCGATAACACTTGTTCCATCAGCTGGCTCGAGTGGAACCTCATTCAAGTCAATTAGTAAACGATCCTTTACATCTGCTCCATTACCTGACAGGGATGGAACCTCATTCGTGCCAATTGGTGAACTATCCTTCACACCTGTTCCATCAGCTGGCTCGGGTGGAACTTCATTCGTAACAATTGGTAAATCCTGGAGAATGGTATGATATATACAATGTTAACCATGTCTAACAAATAATGAGAGAAACTGTTGGACAGTAAGTATAAGCCACTTAATAAACCAACAGAAGTTTGATTTAAGAGAGTTGTCCTCTTTTGAGTAGGCCATTGTAATAGATAAATGTTATTTGAAAGACTGGTATAAAAAAAGATGTAGAGCATAACATTGATTTAGTAGATTGTGTTTTCAGTAATCAGAAGTTTGCTAAACATTTCGAAGAGTGATATCAAATAAAATAGACAACTTCATAATTAATAGCAGGATCATATGAACCACTATCTTATTCTTAAGAGGGGAATGGGCTATGTGTCTGGGTAGCCCGTTCCTGGTTAATAAGTAACCGCAGTAAGTAAAGTAGAAGCACCTGTTCAGCCTGAAGTCCATGGACATCTCCGAGCAATAAAGTCTTTCGTGCAACTGACACGTGTGAAGCATCCTTATTCCTATGTAAGCAAGACAGTTATGCCATTAGGAAAAAGTGCAGTAAATCATAAGGATGCACTTTAGGAGATACTATAAGTACCTAAGACTTGGAAGCTTGTTGACAGAAGAAGGAGCTTTATCAGGTGATGGAATATAGCCAGACTGGTGCAATGATAAGAAGGAAACGGCAGGCATGTAAAGTCGAAACCAAATAAACATGTTGATGCAGAATGTACAGTTGTATATATAAGAGTTGTAACTAACATTTGTGTCGTATGAATCTTCCAGCGCAGAAGCACCTGTTGAAGAAGAGCGGGCTGCTCCCGGTGATCCAATCATCAGATGAGATTGACCAGTAGGTGATTGGCTGGAGGATGCAGCTCCTAATGCAGGTTTGTGCCTTAGAGCTGAAGAATTAGGCTGTTTCCCAAAGTTTGTATCAATCCTGTGGACTTGGTAGGATGGTCTAGTAGATTCAGATTCAAAGCTCTTAGAAGTCACTTGCACAACAAATTTGTATTTGGTGGAAATAACAGAAGCTAGTTCCCTTGGAATCGATTCATCTCCCCTTGTCGAGTTCACAATATCTTCGAGAGGGGTACTACTTGAGTGGCCAGCACGTAAAATGGTAAGGAGGGATTTGCCAAGGACCTCTTTTCCCATTCGATCGAAGAAGACAAATTCAATCTCATCTTGACCATCACCTCCAATGAAGCAAAGTCGGTACCTGTTAAGCACAGGAAAAGACATCAAGAACCCTTATGGAAATCTGTCACAGAAAATAAAACAACACCGAATTTACCTTGGGGATGCCTCAGTACCAGCACACCCTGGATCAGAGCACCTATATGCAGCTCCAAATGGAATGGATGATTTATGACATATGTTGCAAGAGAAGAACCACCACCTTTGTAAAGGACTAAGCCTTAAGATTGTGGCAGTGCAGAAGAATTTGGTGTGCTGAAAAGAGAGGTAAATCAGAAGGATGAGTATTCGAGAACACAGAAAGAATAGAAGTAAGATGTCACAATGTAGAGGTGCAATACGAAGATGTGACAGACCATACCTCATAGCGCCAGATGTCGAGATCTATGAGCTCAGCCACAGTTTTTGTTTGAAGGTCAACTTGGGCGGCTATCTCAGCAGGAGTTTGGTTTGGAAGTAAAATGGTCTCCATCTCAGGGATCTTGTCTTTCAGTCTAGAAACAAAGAACAAAGATAAAGAATTAGCAGTGTGCGTAGAGCACATATGTGTCAGGAAGTGTACTGAAGTATGCAAAGTAATGTAAACTAACCTTGCATGTATTGCATTTATTTCTGGCAGGTTTTCGTTAATGTACCAACGGCATGCAGCACTACCACTTACTCCCCTATGACCTATGAAGGAGGAGGAAGGATATAATATTAAGCTTGTATCAATAAAGCATGAAATTGTAAACTAAAAGAGCTTGAAGCAGTGTACGGACCGTCATATTTTTTGACCAGAGTACCAACAAAGATGGCTATCACAGGGCTCTCCTTGCTAGTTTCAAGAACCCAGTCAGCTTCAAAAGATATTGCTCTTTCACCCCATAAAACAATGCTGATCTGATGCCCACTGGTAGGAACAGAAACATAATCAGGAAAATGATACCATCTAAAGTAGATCGAAGGTAGGACAAATGTATTGTTAAAAAAGATTCACGAGAGTAAATACGTACGAAAGATCAGATAGGTATATGATTCTTTTAGTGGAAGGATCCGTACGGTTGGCGGAGTGGTATTGAGTAGCCTGGGATACACCTGTTATTATACCAATGATGTCTGCATAGGAACAATAAAGAACAATAATACGATAAGGAAGGAGGGATGTGGAGTAGTAAAAAAAATGGTCAGAAACCTTTCTATATAATGATATTGAAATGGCTGTAGGGAAGAATAATTGAGAAATGTTGTAAGCAATCAATACATTCCCCTGAGGTAATGTCAAATCTGAATCATGATGCATATGGAGCAAGCAAATTTGTTGTTTTCAGTTCTAACATAGTACTACTATTTGGCATGGAGAAGTAGCAGTACAAAATACCGTCAAACTGCAATAATAAAGAACAATAATACGATAAGGAAGGAGAGATGTGGAGTAGTAAAAAAAAAGGTAAGAAATCTTTCTATACAATGATATTTAAATGACTGTAGGTAAGAGCAATTGTCAAATGTTGGAAGCAGTCAATACATTCCCCTCAGGTAATGTCAAATCTGAACTATGATGCATATGCAGCAAGCAAATTTTTTGTTTTCAGTTCTAACATAGTACTACTACTTGACATGGAGAAGTATCCGTAGAAAATACCCTAAAAATGAGTGCAACTGAATGGTATCAGGCCGTTTGTATACCCCTCAATTTCTATGTAGACATGAAAGTGTAAAATGAAAGAAAGCTTAGAAATTACCCGTGAACCGAACAGGACGATCAGTAGGGCTTGTGAGATCAGTGATGGGAGTCAAAGAAAAGGTACAAAATGGGAATTCCTCATGAACATTAAGCTTTTCCTGGACACTTGTGTATCGACCAAACTTGATCATCCAAGCACCTTCGACTGATCTGAAATGAGTCTTGTTTGGATAAACCATGAATTTACCGAACTCATAGACTTTTCCTTCTTCAATCATGTTCATAAACTTCGGAACAGAGTCTGTCGGAATTTCTCCATACATGTGATTTCCCTATACACCATAAAGGGCAGTATAGTTGGTAAGTAGAGGATAGCAAAAGAGAAGCATGTTACAAAAGTATGAAGTCAACATAGTAATTATAACCTGTGCATCGATAAGCACCATATCAGTATGCTGGATAGGACCATTGTCAGTGGCTCCACGGTGGTGCCACAGGCGTGACACATACACACAGACAGTCCAATACTTACTGGTCCGGTTGACTTCAGCAAGAGTACTTATCGGCATCTAGTTACACAAAAGATAATGACTTGTGTGGGTAAGCAAAATGAGAAGGATCACGTCATAAAAAGGATTTTATAGTATGAAGGTAAGTAGTACTAAAGAGGCAGCATTGGTAAAGAACTGATAAACAGGATAGCATAAACCAGTAGAGAGAGGGAAATATATACAAAGCAACAAAAGACATGGAACAAAACGTGACAGCAACAGAATATCAAAGGGTTTCCACAGATCGAAAAACCTCAGGATAAACAATATTCTGGGTCTCCGAACCACACGTGCCATCAGCATTTTCAATAAGTATTTTCAGGGATTTCCTAGATTTTACGCGGGAGACGGCAACATATAATTGTCCATGTGAAAAGACAGGCTGCTTTAAATATAAGCCAACATAAGTCAAAGTCTGCCCTTGGCTTTTATTAATGGTCATAGCATAGCAAAGCCGAATAGGAAACTGGCGACGCTTAAGAACAAATGGCCATTTTGTTTTCTTGGCTGTTAGTTCGATTCTAGGGATGTAGACGGTGTGGCCTACATGAGAGCCAGTAATAATAACAGCTTGGATAACACGATCCGCAAGTTCCGTGATAATTAAGCGTGTGCCATTGCACATGCCAGTGGACTGACTTAGGTTCCTAAGAAGCATGATGGGAGCACCTTTTTTCAAAGACAATTTATGCTCAGGAAAATTAACAACAGATTGCACATTGAGAAATTCAGGAGGGTAGAAAGTATCTGCCTCCTGAACAGCATCAGGCGAATCAGCTATCGAATCTGAACTGAAGTATTCCCTAAGATGAGTTGGCACCATGGAAAGAACGAAGTCATTAATAAGGTCGGCTATTTCATTTGTTGGGGCTAGAATGGCTCGCTCTTGTAAGTATGTGCTGTCAGAATACCTATTGACAAAGTCAACATACGTGGCCAAAACAATAGCTTGGACCTTATTTCCGTCAGTTTGTATCAGCAAGTCTTTCGGAATCTGAACCCAGGTTGGGGTAACCTCGCCGTCTCTTACAGTGAGTGGAAGTTTTCCCTCACCAAGTTCCAATACCCATTTGGTAAATAACGCAATTTCTTGTTGTATCAAATCAGAAGCACCTGGCATAGACAACCTCATGTTTTCTGTCAATTCCAGAAATGTGATATGTTCCCAAAGCGGCGAGTTGGTAATAGTTGCGTTAACTATTTTTTGGCGGGTACCACCCTCAATGACAGGTAGAATTTGTCTAAGATCTCCACCCAAAACCACAACTATACCACCAAATGGGACATCAGCAAGTAAGTGATCATTAACGGACATAATATCACGGAAGGTTCTATCCAAAGACTCGAGACATTTTCTATCAGCCATGAGTGCTTCATCCCAGATTATAAGAGAAGTATTTTGAATAAGACTACTCAAATTGGTACCTCTTTTGATATCACAAAAAGACGTCTCGTCAATTGGTATAGGTATTTTGAAACGGGAATGAGCGGTCCTTCCACCAGGAAGCAGGAGGGACGCAACACCGGAAGAGGCAACAGTAAGAACTATTTTTCGTTCACCACGAAGTAAAGAAACTATTGCACTCCATAAAAAAGTTTTGCCAGTCCCACCAGATCCAGAGACAAAGAAAAACCCAGGTTTTTTGTCAACAACAGAAGCGACAATTTGTTTGTAGGCCAAGCGTTGACCATCATTAAGTTTGTCAAATAAGAGGATAGCTTGCTCTGCAAGCTGTGCAGAATCATATGAAGTTTCTTCCTGAAGGAGTCTGTTATCATAAGGTGAACTTTCGTATGTTGATTTAGGAGGTAAGTCAAAGTCAGTAATTTTGGAACCATTTAGAAGGAACACTTCAGCAAGTTCATCCAACAACATATCTTTAAGTTGTTCTACAGGAACTACATAGTTAGGTTCACGGCAAGCCTTCCTAATACCGTACTGAATATCATCAGCAAGGTCCAGCCAATAACGACCAAAGAAATCTTTTGCACTTTTTATCTCACAATTTATAAGCATAATGACAAACATTTGACGTAAGCGTGGGGAAAAGCCCCAAACCAAGGCTTCATCAAAAGCTCGGTACCACTCAGAATCATCACCTAACAGACCTCGAGCAACACAAGCCTCTTTGAAGGTAAGGTAAGTACGGCCTTCAAATGATCTCAGATCAGCATAGCATGTGGCACCCTTAACAATCATTAGCAGTGAACGTAGGTAGTACAGTTCACCTTTGGTAGGCTGCACATAATAAACACGACCTATTTTTTCACCGCCTCCTCTCTCATGCCAAAATCTATGCTGGGCATCCCAAGTCCATTTGGTGGGAAAGTCGCAATAAGTTAAGGTCCGAGCAGTGGGGAATGTCTGGTTTGCTACAAACCATTCTGTCAACATGGTTTTTTTCAAGAAGTCGGTGTTGATAATGTTTGTCAGTATTGCACCAGCACGAAACCTAATAGTATTCTGATCAGGCAAATGAACTGTCATTCTCTCAACAGCAGGATATTTTGTGTGAATACTATAACCGAAGACACGCCAAAGTGCATCGTGCTCGCAAATATATCGACACTGTATATACTCATCAATCTCGTCTACCGCAACACGGCTAGCAGCTACTCCAGCAACCCCTTTACCTTTGATTCTCTGAAGCAGAATCTTAGAATAATCCGGTCCTTTAGTCACATATTTAAAAAGATATTTCATGACCTGTGTCTTATTACACCATTCTAAATTAAGGTGGGCCTGGTATTTCTTAAGCAGAGTCATATTATAAGGAACTACCCATCTATTGTCAAGTTTTTTCCCATTTTTGTAAATGAAACGGCCGTTCTTAGGACGCCTATAGAGGGCGAATCCATTTTCATCAATAATCGTTTCAGGCTGGAACAACTTTGGATAATGTTTTGAACATTCACCGTCTTTCATGCAAACACACTTATCATTCAAGTCACCACAGGGTCCATGCATCATAAATTCAGAAACTAAAGCATAGCCTAAAGGATCTTCAACAGGATCTGGAATTTCAGCAGAAATATAGGAATCGATCAACGCCGCACTAACCTGGCGATTCTTGTCTGCGTCCTGCCAAATTAGTATATGAGCATGCGGCAGCCCTCGCTTCTGGAACTCAACAGTATACAGAACTGCAGCAAACAATAGGAAACTTGTTAATATCATATAAGTGAACATAAACAACATGAACAATATGGTAAAACACAGTGCAGAGCAAAGAAATAGTACCAGCCTTTACAGGGCCAAAGATACGACCAGCTCTAATATCATCTATATACTCGGCAAGTTTGAGACCATAGACCCTAACAACAATATCTGCCCTATCACATGGTTGTTGGCCAGGCTCTAACAGCAACGCTTCAGTAATTTCAGGCCACTTTGGATTACACGTGAAAGTTGAGAAAAGATCAGGAGCGCCATGGACACGAGAAATGGCAAGACCATCCTGAAAATTCTCCACGAAATAACGCCGTCCACCGATATGGCTTGAAGGCAAGATAGTTCTCTTTCCAATATCACTACCATCTACACAACCCTCTCCTATAGCATCAGTGATACCCTGAAGGTGTTCGGATCTAAGATCATCTTGATTCTTAAGAATGTACCATAATCGATTCTCATCAATGCATGCCCTTGAATCGACAACAGCTTGTGAAGAAAGTAACCCGTAACAAAGATATGGATTTGGCTGATCAGGATGATAATGACAAACATAACAGTAGTACTCTTGCATAGTCATTTTTTTAGGGGACACGGACGAAGATCCAATATGTGGAACATTGAGTTGGAATCCTCTCTCGGCATACGGAAATAACAAAGGGTACTGGAGTGGCATGAAAGCAGGGTGCAAAAAAGACACTTGCTGCAAGCCGTCAGTTTTATTATCGACAACTATATCACGAGACGGTGTATCAACAGTGAATTCACCAACAACCAACGCAGCCAATTCAGAAGATGTGGGTAGACTAAACTGAGGACCATCACCAGGAGATGGAGCAATGATACGGATAGCCACATGTTCATCTTCATTACCTTCTATGCGTTCTTTTGCCATCCTATATGTCTGAACCAAAGGATTATGAACATTAAGCATGTCTATTAGGGAAGCTACAATTACAGGATCTAAATCACTACCATGCTTATCATCCTTATTCAAAGCATTGATTCTATTCCTCACTTCATTAGTAGTGTCATATATGTAAAGCTCACAAAATTTAGGAGTACCCGCCTTGCGTGCTAAAGATCCCAAGCGGTGGTGGACAGCCCCACAAATTTTAAAGATTGGAGGTCCGCGCGATTTGGTGACCGAGCGATCTATGTTGGCTCCCATTGAGGTAAAGGCAAACAAACAATTGTACAGTCTGATTTTTGATAGAAACTTTTTTGCACGACTGTCACCATTAAAATGCATAAGGGTAGCCAATTCAGGTGGAGGCGCAACAAATTCCGGAATGTAAACTTTGCCACACTTGCAGCAGAGGTTGTACACAACTCGCCCTTTCGTGGCAGCAGTCGCACTCTTAACCCTCTCCTCCCACCAGAAGATAGCTCCACAGTGAGAACACTGATAATCAGGAGCGCCGTGGTAAGAACGTCCTCGATAAGAAGCTATACAGACACGTCGTGGAAAGAAAGTTTAAAAGGTGGGCCAGTGCAGGATCACAGGGGGAAATAGCACAACAAAAGGAAAACCTAACAGTACCTTTTAAGATGTCGACAAAGGCAGTAGAAAAACCTTTCCAATCATCAGGCAAAGGGGTATCGACGACAGGTTCTATACGGAGTACATGGAACACTAAATAAGTACATGAACTAAAAAACAGTCGGAAGTGAGGCACAGAAGCACGAAGGATTGTGAATGCACCTGCATAACCTGAACGGAGCAGATCAAGCAGAAATCTGCGTTTCTTTCGATTGAAGGCAGTAACGGTACAGTTCAACATCGGTAACGACCTGTCTCCTATTTTGTGTAATGGAAAGAGTATAATGTAACTCTTATTATGAGTTGTACCGAAAAAAAACTAAACGGACATTTTGTATGTAGCAAGGAACCTACTTTTTCTCTTACGGCCTAGTAAGACGGTAGCTGGTGGTGGAACTGAGCTGGCAGTAGCCACCACATGATTGGTATTCCCCGCTGCACGGCTGGTAGATGACAGAACACGACTGGCAGTACCCAACCCACGTCGATGACGACCGCGGGGAGGCATCGGAGTAGCCAACCCACGGCGACGACGAACGCGGGGAGGCATCGGAGTATCAATTACACATTCGGGGCACAGTACCGATCCTTAGTAAAGGCCAGAAACAGTACAGCCAACAGTCAAGGATTAACCGGAGAGTAGAAACAAATTATACTGTATGATGAACATTGTATAGTAATAACTATTAAGTTCATACATATATTATTACCATCAAATACTAATAATACAGAAAGGGAATTCCATATAATCTTGTAGTATATAACAAAACATAGAAATAATAATACACGTGTCAAAATACAAAGCAATGGAAGGTCAGTCTCAGAAAAATACAGTGGGAAGATTAATATTTTGAAATTTGAGAAAGTAAATATAGAGCGTATTTATATAACCCAATAATTTTGAATCTCCACCCATCCTAAGTACCAGAATGCATCAAATGTCCATTAAATAGGACAGAAACTTTGATAGGATGGATAGAACAAAAGAAAGACAAAAGATAGAGACCATCAGCGTATCCATTGCAGCAGAAGAACAATAAGAAAAGTTTCATGCAGAAAATTCAGAAGACAAAGAAGGATAGCAGTACATGACTAATAAGTAAGTAAAGACGATGAATACTCATACAGTGGCATGGAAGGCCAGTTCCCTTACATTTACACGTGAAAGAAGCATAAGAACAGTCTCATGCGTAGAATTCAGAACAACATGGACAAAGAAGGATAGTAGATCGGGACCAATAAGCAAATAAAGCCGATGAGCAGGTGTACAGTGACATGGAAGGAGAATTCCCTTACAGTTACAACGGGAAACCGACATAAGTAGCAACCTATGTTAGAACCTACATGCTGAAGAAACCAACTGCAAATAAAGGACCTGCCATTGTGAAGCAGCATCTACATCATTAACAGAACTTGTAGAATCCACACAGTTCAAACCAGCTGTCCGAACAATGGAAGCAGCAAAGATTACAGCCGACCTGGCTAATTCCCTATAGGCTAACATACCCTGGTAATTGTAATCACAGATCACAAACCCATAAGCTTCTTGAAGAAAAGAAAGGGCCTGAAGAGCGGCTTGATCATGGGGCCGTGCAAAACCAGAAGAAGCGGACGCCCAGAAAAAGCGACGCTGCAACACATCGGCATGGTTAGCAACATGGACCTCAAGCTCAACCCCTCCTAGGACATCACCATCAGCAGCCACCTCGTTCACGCACGAGTGGAGTGGAATCCCACATCGAGACGCGACAACGTCCAACAAATGCAGGTAAGACGAATAGACAACAAACATCCTGCCGCAAACAGAACCCATAATTACCCAACGCAAAAAAAAAAAAGGAAACGGCCAAAGCAGGTAACACCATTAGACAATCGCATAGAAAAGAATGGAATCTTAAGGCGCAGACAAAACGAATATGCATTTAGATTCATACACGCATTAAATGAAGTAGCAAGTAGTAAAAATAAGAAAAGGGAGGGCAGTACCTGGCAGAATGTAAACTGCTAGCAGTAAGAAAGCAGAAGATGAATCGTCTATAACCGTTGCCTGGAAAAACAAATCAGTAATAAGCAAACTCACAGAATAGGAACAAATGAAGAAAAAAGCATGAGATAGTCTAATAATCTGCTGAATAGTGAATGCAACCATGTAGTGTTGTTGATGATATTATGATTGCCTTTTGTAGTCTACGGTAAAGATCAGCTATTGAGTATATCGTTGATGTAGGTTTAAGGCGTCCCAGCTGGTGCATGAATTGATTAGCTATGATATAAATTGTTATGAATTGCAATATATGGTGTTGTTTACGGAAATAGTATTTCTACCTTCTTCAATGTCAATATTACAGAGTTGTTCTTATTTGACATGGTGTAATATACAATATAACAATTGGCATCCTGTTCTACTTATATGAGTAAATATGAAGAATCTCTTCGGAACCTATAAAATCTAAGAAGTGCATCTACCTGTATGGAAAAAGTTAGAAAACAAACAACCCACAAAGTGCAGTCATCTATATCCATAGCAAGGCAGCAACATGGAAAAAAATTACTTTTTGAAAACTGCATCTAGCTGTATGCAAAATCTGAGAACTACATCTACTTGGATGGAACAAATTAGAACAGAAAGAAGACAGTTGTAAGTACTTCTTGCGCCTACCTGAAATCAAAGCCCGTATGGAGCACCGAATCGAAGGTAAAAGGAAGGCACAGCGTACACTACAAACAAAAGAAGGCAAACATCAAGGTTAATTAGCAAGGCCCAACAGGGAAATAGGTACAAAGCAAAGATCTAAATCCAGAAGCAGCCAACCTCAAGTAGCGACGGATCCATGCGATGCCATGATGTTTGCAGTCGGGTAGCGGCACGGCGGTCGAAGCGAGTAAGCTCACGCGTTCACCGGGAAAGAAAAGCAGTAGCAACAGATTATCAACTGATCCTGAAATGTAGAAAAGAGAAAAAACATTTCAGGTTTGCATTATAGTACATACTGCAATCAACATGACAACCTACAGAATGAAAAGAGTGCAGTTATCTGTAGACAAAAAATACATGAGAAAGAAACCAGAAATTGCAAACATCTCTATCCATAGTGAGACAATAGCAATGACAGTAAGCAATAAACAAACCCGAAACATTTACGGCACCTGTTGTATGAATTGATTAGATATGATATGAATTGTTATGGCGGAAAGTTTATTTAGTGCGATGCGATATCCGAGGTAATCTTTCAGCTTTCATAAGCAGAAGATGTTATGCTGCAGTAAAATAAGTGTATCTATTAATTTGCAGTAAAAATATGTTTTTTCCTTCCAAGGATTAAATGAGTATTGAACAACCGAGGTAATACTTTAGATTTTATCAGTGGAGACGAACTATTTTTTTTTAGCAGTGCAATATATGGTGATGTTTATGGAAAAAGTTTTTTTTTGCCTTCATCAATCTCAATATTACATAGATGCTCATCTATATCCATAGCATGGCAGCAGAAGGGAAATTTGTACTTCTTCAACGAACCTATAAAATCAAAGAACTGCATCTAACTATGAAATGAAGAATCTGTTCGAAACCTATAGAATCTAAAAAATGCATCTACCTGTATGCAAAATGTAAGAACTGCATCTAGAGGACTTGTTTTCTTTAGATAGAAGCAATATTAACACAGAAATAATGAAAAAAGCAATCACAACCTACAGGATCTAAGAAGCGCATCTAACAAATTAGAAGAGAAAGAAGACAGTTGTAGGTATTTCTTGCGCTCACCTTAAACCAACACCCGTATGGAGCACCGAATCCAAGGTAAGAGGAAGGCACAGCGTCCACTACAGAGAAAAGAGGGCAAACAGCAAGGTTAATCAGCAAGCTCCAACAAAAAAATTGGTAGAAAGCAAAGAGCTAAATCCAGAAGCAACCAACCTCAAACAGCGACGGATCCCTGCGACGCCATCGTGTCTACGGTCGGGTAGCGGCACGGCGGTCGCAACGACGAAGCTCGAGCGTTCCGAATCGAAGGTGGACAGAAAATCTAGATCGGGGGCGGCGGGGGTAGCTGCAAACCCTAGATCGAGATGAAAGCCTAGGGTTCACACGGTAGGAGGCACGTCGCATATAAGCCGGGGCGGAGGGCAGAGAGGGCAGGGATGACGACGGTCATCGTCTGTAGCATCTGTACCCGCCGTCGCCTCCCAGTTCGCCACGCGCGTAAGGCCGTCGCCCCGTCGGCATGAATCGCCTCCCTCGACGCCACGCGCGTACGGCCGCCGGGATGTGGGGGTGAAGTACACGTGAAATTACGATTGTGACCCGAATGGCTCCGTCGGAATAACGGGCAATGCCACCGCGCTCGCAGCTGCACGGGATTTTCGACCCACGCAGTAGATGACAAGTGGGACCAACGACAGTAAAAAAAAAAAACAGCGCGATTGGACGGTCACGATTGAGTGGCACTCCTATAGAACGGCCAGGAATCGGCAAGCTCTAGGAACGGCCGGTCCTCACGCAAGGTTGTTTACTTTAGATTTAAGTCTAACTCTCTTCCTATGCATAGGCATCTTGTAAGAAAATAAATCATTGGAGCATAAAGCATTAAGCATAGGAAGACAAAGCAAGTGCAACATTAAAACCTTCAACATAAAGAGGGGAAACTTCATAAGATAAAATTTATATAACCACACTTCCCTCTCTCATAATAAATTTCAGTAGAATCATAAGAAAACTCAATAACATAACCATCACATAAAGTATTTTTCTCATGATTCACATGTATAAAAGTATTATTATTACTCTTCACATAAGCAAAATCTTTCTCATTAGTAATAGTGGGAGTAAAACTATCATAACCATCATTGTAATCATCATAAACAGGAGGCATATCATGATCATAATAAACTTTTTCCTCAATAGTAGGTGGACTGAAAATATCACACTGATCATAATAATCATCATATATAGGAGGCATAGTATAATAAGAGCAAATTTCCTCCTCAAAGCTTGGGGGTCTAAAAAGATCATATTCATCAAAACCAGCTTCCCCAAGCTTAGAATTTTCCATAGCATTAGCAATAATGGTGTCCAAAGAATTCATGCTA
The DNA here is from genome assembly GCA_012064385.1 of Puccinellia tenuiflora. Taxonomy (NCBI): domain Eukaryota; kingdom Viridiplantae; phylum Streptophyta; class Magnoliopsida; order Poales; family Poaceae; genus Puccinellia; species Puccinellia tenuiflora. The sequence continues at coordinate 162,768 of QRDG01001938.1, forward strand.
ATAACATTGCTACTATAATGATTATTATGCAAATAAAGTTCCATAGGTTTTTTAATTTTCTCTTCAAAAGCATCATGACCAATTTCAAGATAAATTTTATAAAGCTCTCTAATTTTGTCGTTGTTTTCCATTAAACCGAACTAGTGACATAAAAACAAGAAACAAAAAGATTTAATTGCAAGATCTAAAGAAGATACCTTCAAGCACTCACCTCCCCAACAATAATGCTAGAAATTAGCTTCGTCGTCGGAGTGTGAGTACCGTTTACCTTACCTCCCCGGCAACGGCGCCCGAAATTAGCTTGATGTCTACTACACGCTTCTATTCTTGTAGACTTGTTGGGCCTCCAAGCGCAGAGGTTTGTAGGACAGCGGCAAATTTCCCTTAAGTGAGTAACCTGATGGTGGATATTGATAAGTTGGGTGGTGCCCCAAGCGAAGGTGGAATTGTAGCTAGTAGCAGTTTTCCCTCAATTAAAGAACTGATGTTTATCGAACCAGTAGGACTTTGAAATCAACAACGAGGTGAATGTTGAAGATCTCTAGCGCTTAACCTTCAACAGACGTGGACCTGCACACACTCAACCAAAATACTTTGCCCCCAACGGCGGAGAGGTTGTCAATCTCTCCGGTCTCGCAGAACACAAAGCGGTTAATTGTATGATGAAATAGATAAAATATGAAAAGTGAACAGAGGAGTAATGATGATTAAAAGCAAGTAAATGAGGTTGAAAACAATGTAAAAAGATGGACCGGGGGCCATGGGTTCACTAGTGGAGTCTCTCAAGTAAATAAAATATGCATGTGATGGGTGAACGAATTACAGCTAGGCAATTGACAAGATCATGACACAAACCCAATTTAGCTATGATAAAAAGGACATGATAATATTTATGGAAGCATCACGACAAGGAACAAAGACCGTCGAGTCCAACTGCGTCTTTGTCTAAATAGTCCACCGTGGGATCGCTATCCAGCCTGTCACCCAACGGTATTAAGTTGCAAGCAACAGACAATTGTATTAATTAAGTGCATGAAGTAAGCAATACTAATATCAAAATAGACATTAACACCGCTGTTTTACCCTTAGTAGCAACAGCACACCCTCGCCCCTTAGACGTTTCTGTCACTCGTGCCCAGGAACAAAAGGGGGCATGAACCCACTATCTAGCATAAATACCCTCTCTTGGAGATACACACAATCACTTGGCCAAAGTAACTACGCACATCGGAGAGCATGCAAGAACATAAATTACTCATATAAGAATCATGCACAGTCTGAACATAACTTCATAATCCATCGGATCCCAGCAAACACATCACATAGCATTACAATAATCGATCTTGATCATGTTAGGCAGCTCACAAGATCATAAGACATGAAGCACAAGAGAGAGAGACTACCAACTAGCTACTGCCATGGACCCGTAGTCCAAGGTGAGACTACTCACAAATCATCCCGGAGTAAGGCATGTCGATGAAGAGCCCTCCGGGATCGATCTCCCCTTCGACAGAGTCTCGGGATCAGCTTTAGATTGGACCCCGAACTAGGGTTTTCAGTGACGGCCCGTCGGGGTCGAGTTTCTGGAAAATAATGGCCGCCTCGACGTTTTTAGGTTAATTGTGATTTTATAGGAGTCGGAGGGGGCCGAGGAGGTGCCCACAGGGCAGGGGCGGGCCCCACCCACGGGTCCCCTGGGCCGCGGCAGCTACCCGCGTGTGCCCTGTGGGTTGCCTCCGAGGCTGCCCTTCGGACTCCGTCTTCGTCTTGGCGTAAAAATAATCCCCGTAAAATTTCGTCCAATTCCGAGAATATTTCCAGAAGTAAATTTCTGAAACAAAAAGACAGCAAAAACAGGGAATTGACACTGGCATCTTGTCAATAGGTTAGTCCGACAAAATGCATAAAAATGATATAAATAACAGTAAAAACATGTGACAATATCACAAAACTAGCATGGATCACTCAAAAATTATAGATATGTTTGAGACGTATCAGCATCCCCAAGCTTAACTCCTACTCGTCCTCGAGTAGGTAAGTGATAACAAATAATTTTTGATGAGACATGCTACCAACACAATCTTGATCAAGATAGTAATGCAAAGCACATGAAGTGAATAAGGTGATCCAAAACAATTGTCTATAGTTGACATTAAGCAAACAATGATTAACAAACGCTAGCTAACAAATGCTAGAAACTTTTCATGAATAAGTGCGTTGGAGACATGGAACCATACATAAGGTTTAGAAAGAAGAATTGCGAATTATGTCTCCAATGTAAAGTATCAATCATTCTTCAAAGAATCTAATTAGAATTTCATGAAAATAGCCAAGCTCAAGTCAGGTGTCCTAATCCATCTACTTCATAAATCAACTGTTTCGAAGTCTACTCAACTAGTGCAAGTAAGAAGTGGCTTTGGCACCATGATGTTATGGCAAAGAGAACAATAATGGAGGTTTGGAAGGTCAAAAAGAAAGGCTCAAACAATGGAGAAGGTAACCACAAGACAGAAGGAAGTCTCGTAGTTGACACTGTATGAGGAGTAGTGATTGACATGCAACGGATGCACATAGAGCTATAAGTGTATTAAATCTCTCCAATGTAACTAGTGGGGGTGCATCCGACTTGCTTGCTCATGAAGACCTAGAGCTCACTTGAGGAGGCTCATCCTTGGAATATACAAGCCAAGTTCTATAACGTTAATTCCCCACATAGTTATACAAATGAAACATGAAAACTCTCTATAATGAAGTGTAGGTGCTACTAGCACAAGTGTGGAATAAAGGATAGTAGTGCCCCCTCTCTCTTTTATATTTCTCTTCTTTTTTTTATTGTGGCCTCCGTGGCTGTTTTAAATTTTCTCTGATTGGTCTCTTTTGGACTCTTTTATGTGGCCACTTTGGACTCTTTTCAATATGCTCACAGGTAGGGGCAACACTCTATTTTTACAAGATGATCATCACACTTTTGGTACTCATAACTCATAAGACTAATACATGATGTATAAAAGAAGATATGCATGATCGAGCGTAGTGTGGAAAAAATGTAGAACATGTGGCAAGCCACGCTTCACACTAACTCAAATGATCAAGCAAACTATATGGCAATGAAGAACGACATCAAGTCATAATGTAATGATGGATGTTGCATGGCAATGTATCTCGGAATGGCTATGGAAATTCCGTGGTAGGTAGGTATGGTGGCTGTTTTGAGGAAGATAGTTGGCTTATGTGTAGGAGAACAGAATGAAGTTCTCCCACGGAGTTGGATGTACTCGCGAAGTATGCACCAATCTCAATGAGAGAGAGGGCATTGCGCAGCACCGAAGAGGCTAGCAAAATATGAAAGTGGAAGTACCAAAAACCAAAGCTCACTATGCATTTCGTATATTGCAAACAACTAGCAGTTTCAATGTTCCACAAATGGTTAGAGACACCCCGAGAGGGATCGTGGCGGCGACACAAGTGCCCCGTTGGCTTCCCCGACCGTTGCAGTAACTACTAGGGACTTATTTTCAACTTAGTAGAATTCATGACACATTAGCATTGTTGACTTAGGTTGTTTAGTTCAGAAAAGTACAGCTCCATGCTTTAATAACATATCTCCACTAATTAGCTCTAACACCATTAACCAACACATTTTAACCATTAGTTATTTTAGTGCCTCAAAACAATTGAAGAGTATCAAATTATCCACATAGTGATCTACAAGACTATGCAGGTTTTTCTATTTCATACTACTACCACAAGCATAGCATTTTTCCGATCTAACACATTAACCAAGCAACCAAAACAACTCTCCAACAAATATAAGTGAAGAACAAGAGAGTTTAACTTAACAACTAGCAGCTCTAAAAAAGATAAAAGCTAAAAGCGAGAGCTTACTAGAAAACAGACAGTAGCTAAGAATACTAAAAAAGATATAGGCGAAGCAAAGGAGTATTCAAACGAAAAAGCGGTGCGTGTCTCTCTCCCACACAAATAAAGCTAGGATCCAACAAAGATAGGACCAGCAAACAAACAAATAAAACTGAAAGTAAAAAGACGCTCCAAGCATAGCACATAATATGTAAAGTGATAAAAACGAAGTTCAACGAAGACGACCTTATGATAGTCGATGAAGATGAGGGGATGCCTTGGGCATCCCCATTAAGTAAAGTGCATGAAGTAAGCAATACTAATATCAAAATAAACATTAACACCGATGTTTTACCCTTAGTAGCAACAGCACACCCTCGCCCTTAGACGTTTCTGTCACTCGTGCCCAGGAACAAAAGGGGGCATGAACCCACTATCTAGCATAAATACCCTCTCTTGGAGATACACACAATCACTTGGCCAAAGTAACTACGCACATCGGAGAGCATGCAAGAACATAAATTACTCATATAAGAATCATGCACAGTCTGAACATAACTTCATAATCCATCGGATCCCAGTAAACACATCACATAGCATTACAATAATCGATCTTGATCATGTTAGGCAGCTCACAAGATCATAAGGCATGAAGCACAAGAGAGAGAGACTACCAACTAGCTACTGCCATGGACCCGTAGTCCAAGGTGAGACTACTCACAAATCATCCTGAAGGAAGGCATGTCGATGAAGAGTCCTCCGGGATCGATCTCCCCTCCGGCAGAGTGCCGGGATCAGCTTCAGATTGGACCCCGAACTAGGGTTTTCGGTGACGGCGCGTCGGGGTCGAGTTTTTGGAAAATAATTCCCGCCTCGACGTTTTTAGGTTAATTGTGATTTTATAGGAGTTGGAGGGGGCCGAGGAGGTGCCCACAGGGCAGGAGCGGGTCCCCCCTGGGCCGTGGCAGCTACCCGCGTGTGCCCTGTGGGTTGCCTCCGAGGCTGCCCTTCGGACTCCGTCTTCGTCTTGGCGTAAAAATAATCCCCGTAAAATTTCGTCCAATTCTGAGAATATTTCCAGAAGTAAATTTCTGAAACAAAAAGACAGCAAAAACAGGGAACTAGCACTGGGCATCTTGTCAATAGGTTAGTCCGACAAAATGCATAAAAATGATATAAATAACAGTAAAAACATGTGACAATATCACAAAACTAGCATGGATCACTCAAAAATTATAGATGCGTTTGAGACGTATCATAACCCAAGGTTTATCGAATCCACGGGAGGTAGAGGTCAAAGATATCCCTCTCAAGCAACCCCGCAATTAATATACAAGAAGTCTCTTGTGTCCCCAACACACCTAATACAATTGTCAGTTGTATAGGTGCACTAGTTCGGCGAAGAGATGGTAAAATGCGAGTGATATGGATGGTAAAAGGTGATTTTGTAATTCTGTAATAAAAATGGCAGCAAGCAAACAAGTGACAAAAGTGACTAAAAACGGTGTATCAATGCTTGGAAACAAGGCCTAGGCTTCATACTTTCACTAGTGACTACTCTCAACATCATTAACATAATTAAACACATGATAGTTCCCACAAAAATATATGCATGGTAGACGTTACTCGGAGATAATTGTTTTGTGGATCAAATAGGATGAGAATTGCGTATGGCTACGAAAAGCACACCTTAAAGTTCGTATTCTACATCTATGGACACTTCATGTTGTCACTATCCGCATCCAAAGATAGTACTAACAAACACCACAACCTATTTCTTGAATAGTCTCTTTCTTCAATAACACAAGCATCAAGAAACCTCATGATCTATTCAATCCAACAAATAAAGAACAAACTCATGATGAAGATCCTTCCAATCTATTATCCATAGAGTCACATACGGCACCCATCCTGTCACCGAGGTACCATGATCACAACGGTTGCTCCGGAAATTTTACTAAATAACACCACTTGAGCAACATCATATCCATTACACATAGGGAAACATCATGTATTCAACTACACTAACAAAGCTCATGATCACAACGAAGATCACATCATGGGAGAGAGAGATAACCACATAGCTAGTTGTATAAGCCTCAGCCCCGGTGAGGGACTACTCCCTCCTCATCGCGGGAAGCAGCGGTGTCGATGGAGATGGCTTCGGCGGTCGATCCCCCCTCCGGTATGGTGCCAGAACAGCTTTAGATTGGACCCCGAACTAGGGTTTTCGGCGACGGCGCGTCGGGGTCGAGTTTCTGGAAAATAATGGCTGCCCCCTCGGTTTTAGGTCAAAAGGGATTTTATAGGCGTCGGAGGGGGCCTAGGCGGTGCCCAGAGGGCAGGGGCAGGCCCCACCCGCGGGTCAAGGTGGGGCCACGGCTGCCACCCGCCCCTGGCCCCTGGGTGGCCCCCCAGGTCGCCCTTTGGTCCATGTGTGTCTTCCGTCGCATAAAAAATCTCCGTAAATTTTGAGGGCAATCCGACGATATTTCCTGTTGTGACTTTTCTGAAATACAAAAATAGCAAAAACAGGGAACTGGCACTTGGCATCTTGTCAATAGGTTAGTCCGACAAAATGCATAAAAATGATATATTTGATAGTAAAAACATGTGACAATATCACAAAACTAGCATGGATCACTCAAAAATTATAGATACGTTTGAGACGTATCAAGCATCAACAAGCAAATATGAAACACATTTAAGTCTAACCCGCTTCCTATGCATAGGGATCTTGTAAACAAATAAATCCATGAAGAACATAGTGACAAGCATAGGAAGGTAAAACAAGAGCAGTTTCAAAATTTTCAACACAAAGAGAGGTGTTTTAGTGACATGAAAATTTCTACAACCATATTTTCCTCTCTCATAATATTTTTCAGTAGCATGATGAACAAACTCAACAATATAATTATCACATAAAGCATGTTTTTCATGATCTACGAACATATAATTTTTATCAAGTTTCAAACTAGTGGGGTCAAAATTAATTAAAGTCATGATCTCTCCAAACCCACTTTTAACAATTTTATAACAAGATGAATGATCACTCTCAAGAGGTATGGGACTCCATTTAACTATATTCAAAACCTCTCCAATCCCATTTTCAACAGTAGCACAATTAATATCATCAAGCAACATAGGACCATCATCTAGAGCTTTATCATAAAACTTTTCTAAGCAACACTCCTCATTATCATGCATATCAATAGTAGGAACAAATAGAGGATTATCATAAGATTTATCAAAATAGCATGGATTATCATAAATAACAGTAGCATAATCATTTTCACAAGTTTCATTCATAGGGACATCATACCCATAAGCATAGCAAGTATCAGTTTTATCAAAAAGGGATATTTCAAGAGAATCCATAGGAACATAGCATTCATCCTCCTTTGGTAAGCATGGAGGGCAATCAAATAATGCAAGAGTTGAGGAGTTACTATCATTAGAAGGTGAGCATGGGTAGCACCAGGATACATCATATTTGGAGCACAAGTTTCCAGCAATAAATCTCAATATATCAATTTGTTTCCATACATATTTCCCTTTTTTTAGACAAGCGGTATTCCTTATAATATTTTTATTCATCCTCCGCGAACCCACCTTGCCAATAACTATTAGATTCAAAGAAAGTAACCATGTAGCCAAACTTTTTAGAATTTTTTGGTTTTTAAATTTTTATGGATTTTTGGGTATATAAGAAAAACAAAACTAAACAGAACAAAAGTAAACTAAGCAAAAGTAAACTAAGCAAAAGTAGACTAAGAAAAACAAAACAAAACTGAAAAAAGAGAGTGAGAGGTAGAATGTACTCCCCAAGTGAACTTATGAGTAGAGCTATGCTCCCCGGTAACGGCGCCAGAAAATAGTCTTGATGACCCACAAGTGTAGGGGATCGCAGAGTATCTTCGAGGGAAGTAAAACCCAAATTTATTGATTCGACACAAGGGGAGCCAAAGAATACTTATAAGTCGTAGCAGCTGAGTTGTCAATTCAGCCACACCTGGAAAAGCACTAGTAACAGAAGTGATGTGAAAGTACCAGTAATATGAGAGTAATTGACGTGGGTTACCACGGCAAATTCCTAGGTGAGATGCCTAGGGTTTCATATGAGGGAGGAAGATGGCGCGCTGGTAGTGTCGGGCGGCTGACAAGCAAGGATTTACCCATGTTCGGCCCCTCATTGCGAGGTAAAGATCTACATCCTGCTTGTCTAATTATATTGATCATGGTGTTACAATGGTGGCCGCGATGGCGATGGTGGTGGAGATTGGATCTCATCTATGTTGCCGCCGGTGGCGGGTGTGGTGTCTAGTCTATCTGTTGTCTGTTCTCCCAAAGGGTGCCCCTGCTTGGCTTTATATATGCAGTCAAGTAGAATGCACCAAATTGAGCCAATTACCGGTTCCAGGAAGAGCACACCAAATGAAAGAAACTATTACTCAAAAGCGAATCACATCTGGATCCACAAACTGCCAAAAGCCTTTGAAATTGGTGCTTTTTCTACTTTGTTTACGTTAGTGACTGGGGGGTTTCGGGGAAGGCCTATGTGGGGTACCTTTCGGGTGTGGGATGCTCGTTTAACTTCTGTATTCATCTTGTTCCTTATTTACCTGGGTGCACTGCGTTTTCAAAAGCTTCCTGTCGAACCGGCTCCTATTTCAATCCGTGCTGGACCGAACCTTCTTGTTTCTTCTTGTTCTTCTGATGAACTCAGAAACCTCCACTTCCGCTTCCGCTGCGTAACCTTCACTCTCAGATTTACATGTCTTGTGGACTAAGAAATCATCGGTAGCTTCTTGGGCTTCGTTGGGCCGCCAGGTGGGCATTCGGCTGGGCCGCATCGGGTACGCCAATGGTGGGGTGCCCGGAGGGTATGCCCACGTCAGTAGCCCCCGAGTGTCTGGTCGATTCACAGAATCGGGCAGAGACTCAAAGCAGCATGTCGAGTAGGCGTAGTCGATGCGTGTGGTATGTTGATGACTCGCGACTGTAATATAGTCAATTCTCGTCAGGCGCGCGACCAACGCTTCCCGAGGCTATGTTCAACTATTTATAGTTGGGCATGGGCTCAATTTGCCTTGTTTTTTGTCGTAGTCGAGCACGTCGCGAGTGCGCTCCCGATGGGAGTGTAGGACTCGAAGAGTCTGGTAGGGATTCAACTTTTATCGAGTTTCCTGGTGCAACTTATAGTTTTGTAGAGTATATTCGTACTAGTATCGCATGGTGTTTTTGCGCAGGATGTTCGACATGACAGGCCTGGTTCACTCGACGGATCGGGACTAGTTAGGTGCTCTTGGGCACGAACCTTACGAGCCTACATCAAACCCAAGTCCCCGGGCTCGAGTCCGGAAGCTAGATCCATCTGACTCAGGTCGTATTTGAGGTCTCACAGAGTCGAACTGAGCTTTTAAGGGTACCCAACGCGTCCGTCGGGATTTTCATCACGCCTGTTGGCGCAGCATATTTATCAGGTACCATAGCTGTTGCTATTAGCCCCGGCCCTACACGACGGATCAGTGGGTATTACCTTTGCACGGTAAAGTACAGCATCCGAGGGTCAATTGCATCTGATTCATCTCGGGTAATTTGTTTATTTGCTCGGGTTAGACCGGAGTCAACAACCTTTCGAGTGCTTGTTAGTCTTTCAAATATCGGGTACCACTGAGCCGATGTGGTTGTAAGGCCTGTACAACATAGCCCCGAGTATCGGGTGCCGCTGAAGCGATGTTGTATCGGGTGCCGCTGAGGTGATGTTGTATTGGGTGCTGCTGAGGGACTCAACGCGGCGGACCGGAGTCAACGCGGCGGAGTAGATGCGAGGGACTCGACGCGGCGGACCAGAGTCTACAGGGCGGAGTAGATGCGAGGGACTCGACGTGGCGGACCAGAGTCAACGCGGCGGAGTAGATGCGAGGGACTCGACGCGGCGGACCGGAGTCGACGGGCGACTGCAACGTTCAGCCCCCGAGTCTCTCTTGTCGAGCCGGCGAGGCGGAGTAGTTTGTTGTTATTGTTGTTGTTGATGTCGAAACGCTAGCCCCCGAGGGTATGTGGTACCCTTGTAGTGAGCAGGCTCTTTGCGGAGTGGATGTAACGGACTCTACGCGGTGGACAGAGTCGACACGGCGGAGTGGATGTGACTTGGAAGGAGTCGACGCATGACTATACGGGGGCGGCAGTGTTCAGTCCCCGAGTCCGACTTTGTCGAATCGGCGGGTGGTGCATCTGCAATAGCTGAAAGGCAAAAATCTTTGTACACTATATATAATTGACTGCAAATTTTAGATATGAAAACAACTTAGCTGTTTATGACGCGTAGGCTGTATGGCGATTAAGCCGGAACGTCGTGTTGTCGATGTCCACGATGAAGTCGGTGTAGCAGGAGGGGATGTCGAGTCCGCATGACCCGACGGCCGACCTATTGATTGTCTCGTTGTTGATGACGTGAAGCATATCTACGGACCATCGGCTCGTCAAAGACGGCGCGGTCCGAGTTAGACGGGACAAAGTTGTAGACGATCGTGGTGTCGATGAAGCCGGTCGCGATGCTGACGAGGCCGAAGTTGTCCGTGACAGGTCAATGACGATCGCGGTTGTCCGCAATGCAGACGCCAAGGTGTAGATGGTGTCGACTACGGTGGAGTCGATGTGGCCATAGATGATGCGACGGACGACGTCGACGACTCGACGCTGAGGCTGTCGAGCCGTGGACGTCGTGGTTCTAATGTCACGGCCGTCGAGACTGTTGTGCCGTGGATGATACGGAGTGAGTTCGCGGACTTCCGCGTACCGCCGAGGCTAAGGGTGACCAAAGCGGTCTCGCTGTAGCTGGAGTCGAAGTCGTCGTGGCGGAAATGCAGGCGGTCGTCATAAGGGAAGCCGGCCGTGATGACGCGAGGCTTCTCGGACTTGGAATGGATGTCATGTTGCGCCAACGGGTCCGGCGATCACGCTCTACACGCACACGCAAGCTAGCATCTCTTCAATACTTGATTCGCGACCTAACTGAGCACATATTCTTTTTCTTCCTTTTCTTTTTCTTGATTCTTGAGTCAGCTTCTTTTTTCTTTTCTATCACGTAAGGCCTCCATGGAACAATTGTATTAGCTGATTTTTTTTTTCTTGCACGCCATTAGCGGTCCGGTCGAAAAATCCATGCGTACAATTAGCACTCCGGCCGCAAAATCCATGCAAACATTGGTGATGCTTTGCCTTGTGGTGTGTTGTGGTGTGTAGTTGATTTGATTAATAATCGTAGTATCCACGTATGTGATCTCCATAGATCGGGAGTTGAATCGCACGAACAAAACTTGGTCATCACGAGATCGAGTAACAACTAAGGTAATGGCACAGAAAATATTTGATGGATGAATATGGACGGGGTTCTCAGCTTTGCTAATGGTAACTCTATAATTAAAAGAATATGTGTTGGGTAAATAAATTACAGTCAGGTAATTGATAAGATTGTGAGCGCATAACAATGCTATCATGACAAGGTACTGAATTATTTAATTGGGCATTACGTCAAAATACATAGACTGTTATCCAACTGTACTATGACTAATAATCCACCCCGGGATCGCTATCCAGCCTGTCACCCGGAAGTATTAAGTTGCAAGTAACAGATCATTGCAATAAATATGATGCATAATGTAAGCAATGAAACAACACAAGGAAGTAAATACCGTTGTTTTATCCCTATTAGCAACAACACATATTTAGTCTTGATCGTTTCTGTCAACCCGAGCTCAGACAAAAAGAGACATGAACCTACTATCTAGCATAAATACTCACTCTTGGATATACACAAGTAATTACGTAATCAAGGCAACCACAAGGATCAGAGAGCATGAAAGATCTTAAATAAAACATAGATATAAGTGATCAACAAACTTGATCATAATTCCATAATTCATCGGATCCCAACTAACACAACACTGATTACATCAGATTAATCTCAATCATGTAAGATAGCTCATGAGACTACTGTATTGAACAACATGGGAGAGAGAGTACCAACTAGCTGCTGCTAGAACCCGTAGTCCATGGGGGAACTACTCATGGAGCATCATGGAGGCGGCGTAGTCAAAGGAGATGGCTCCGGGGGCCAATCCCCGTCCCGGCAGGGTGTCGGAACATGACCTTTTGACCCCCGAATTCGGGTTTATGGTGGCGGCGGCGCTCTGATGTGTTTCTGGAGAAAACCTTCGATGTACCAGCGCTTTTAGGTCAGGAGCAAATATATAGGCGAAGAGGCGGCGCGAGGGGGTGGACGAGGCGACGAGGTGGCACCCGGCTGCCACCCCAGCTCCAACCGCGCCTGGGTAGCGCCTGGAGGCTGTGGGCCTCCCCTGGACCTGTCCTTCTGCCTCCCGGAGTCTTCTGGTGAAAAAGAATTTTTGTAATTTTTTCGGATTTTTCTGAGCACTTTGGATTTTGGACCTTTTCTGCAATGCACAGACATAATAAATAGAAACTGGCACTGGGCATCTTGTCAGTAGGTTAGTCCAATAAAATATGCCAAAATGATATGAAAACATAGTAAACACATATGGCATTTGATATAAAACAAGCATGGAACATTAAAAATTATAGATACGTCTGGGACGTATCACAAGGCCGGGTAAACTTCTGCGTGTTGAAGTAGTAGCAGCCTTGAGTTTGTCGTTGCCGAGGTCTGTGGCCGGCTGGTGGCGGGGCTCCTCGGATTCTCCACGGGGCCGGATGGACGTGACGTCAGGGATGACGCCGGCCCGTCCCATACGGCCTGCCATCCCACTACCCGGCCTGGCACCGCAATGCCTCGGTGCCCGGGCTTGGGATCTTCTGCGGTGGTTGCCGTGGCAGCGGTGGTAGTGGGATCCTTTGCGCTGGTAACCGCCGCACGTGCCCGGCAGTTGCCAGCCACGTGCCCCACGACGTGGGCTGGAACCGAAGCGACGGCTCCGGACTTTAAATAGGCCGCCCTGGACTCTCCCTTCGTCCCCTTGCTATCTCCACTTCTCCCCTCCCTCACGCGCTGCCGGCCTTCTCACCCATCGCCGCTCATCGCAGATCCCGCCCGGAGCTGTAGTCCTTGCTCCGCTGTCGCCGCTGCTCGCCGCCTCCGACCTCTTCTCTGCGCCTTCTTCTCGCCGATGCTGCGCACGCGCCACGGCATCCTCGGCGTGCCACGGGTCCACGCATCTCCACCGCCCACTGTCGCGTGTCCAACCTCGCGCTGGAGAACGACATGGCCGCCGGTGACTAGCGGGGCTCCGTCGTGAGCGACGAGACCGTAGCCCAGCTCCGGCGCGACGGAGCACTGGGGATCGAGGCGGAGGTTGAGATCCACATCCCTCCCGAAGACGAAATCCGGCCTGCCCCTCGCTACGACGAGGTGGTGCTCTTTGTTGAGCACCTGGAGCGGGGGCTTGCCCTTCCGGTGAGCCCCTTTTTTCGCCAGTTCCTGGAGTTCTTCGACCTCCAACCCCACCACCTTGGGGCCAATTCCATCGCCTAGCTCAGTTTCTTTGCCCAACCTCGATCTCTTCTACCGGTTCTTCTACCTCCGCAGCTGGCTGAAAACCTTCACGGACGGCCGAACGGAGCCGGTCGACTGCGGGAGCGCAGTCGTCTACAAGCGGCAGAGGACTCCCCTGCCGTCCTTCAAAACTCTGGACTCTGTCAAGGGCTAGCAGCGGACGTATTTCGATGTCCGCAACAAGAGCTCAGACATGGACCGGTTCGGTCTACTGGCCTTCTCCTTCACGTCCTCCTCCATGACCAACTGGGATGGAAAATCCGGGGGGGGGGGGGACAATAAAGAGGTGGATCTGATGGTGAGCCGGGTGCGCAAGCTGGTGGAAGAGGGCCTGGTGGCGAAGGACCTCACGTTGTGCTGGCTCTACCGCCGGGTCCGCCCTCTCCAAATCCTAACGCACAAGATGGGCCACATGTCGGGTCGGCACGATCCCACCCGGCTGAGCCCTAGAAACTTCACAACCTCCGCCTTGGATTCTTGGCTCTGGATGATCACCAAGGAGCACGTCGATGAGGATGGTAGTTTAGTCTGCCGCCCTACAACCGCAAGCATCCCCCCCCCCCCCCCCAAGGTAAACTTCTTAAGACTTGCGATCACTTACGCCGATGAGCCTGATACGGCCGACAACGACCCGACCATGCGTGCAGCTCTTCCAGATTCTGGCGGCCGAGGACGGGCCGGATGGGCCCCGGTTTCTTCCCGACTTGCCATGGCTAGCCCGGCGTCCGGCTGCCAAAGAGGGGGGCGAGGTTGCCGCGACGGGTGGCGAGGGTGATGACGACGTGCTGCCTTCTCGCGGCGAGGCGCACCAGGAGCCGGTTGGACCCGGCGAACAGTCTGTGCCGGCTGATGTCGCGGGTGGACGGACCAGGCCGGCTGCCCATGGTAAGACGGATGATCTTGTTGATGTGCGCGTTGCCGGCCAGCCTATTGAAGTTATTGATCTTTCAGATTCTGACGCGAGTGCAGAGACCAAAGGCTCGTCTCCAGCCGCCTCCTCCAAGCGTCCAAGGCCGACAGCGCAAGCCGGCGAGCCGGACGCCACCGGGGTTGTCGAGAGCCCGCCGAAGAAGAGGCGCGTCCGGGTCCCGAAGTTTCCCACGAAGCCGATCGCGTAAGTATTCCTGACAGCACGCCGACGCCTTACTTTTCTTGTATTCATATGCTTCTGCTTCAGTCCTCCCAAGTCTATTCACGGCGGGAAGGCCGTCGACAAGGAGACGACTGCTCCGGGCAGCCTAGCAAAGGCCGGCTGCGTTGACCAGACCGGCGTCGGCTTGGCAGGGGCAGGCCCTCTGGCCGGACAGTCGGAACCGCCAGCCGGTCATGGTGGCGATGGAGAGGGCCAGGGCGAGACTGGTGCCACGATCGAGCCGGGGGCGGCCGACAAGGGGTCGTCCCCGGTTCGACCAGCCGATGATGCTGGTGTGGAGCGCTTGGTGGAGACCGGAGAGTGGCCGGCTTCTGAGCAGCAACCGGTTCCCGAGTCGCTGCCGGACACCGAGGCGACCCGCACGCCGCCTGTGTCTGCTCCGGGTGCCTCGCTGGAGATGGTGGTGCACAAGGGAGCTGGCATCCGCCTCGAGGGCCGAGAGAGACAGCCGGCGGACCCCCTCGTTTTCGCCAAAGAGATCGAGAAGGAGCTGGGGTGCAGCTCTCCGACTTTAGGCGCTTCCGATAAGCGCTCGAGGTATGACTTGCTTGTTACTTGAGGCCGGCTGCTAGTAGGCGGCCTTGGTTTTGACGTCGGTCTTCTTTTCAGCACTCGAATCAGAATCTTCGCAGCAGGTTTTGGGAGCTCGAGCGGGAGTTGGCGGCCGCCAAAGGTAGGCAACCGCTGTTTGCCCGATGGCCTTCCCTCTGGGGACTAACTCTCTTCCTGGCAGAAGCAGCTCCTGCACAGCGCCTTCAAGAGGATCCGGACGCTGTCAGCCGGCTAGAGGCAGAGGTGAAGCGGCTCGCTGAGCAGGACCAAAAGCGCCAAGCCGAGCTCAACGAACTGGTCAAGGCGAAGGCGACTGCGGATAAGGGGCACGCCGACCGGCTGGAGGCCGACCAGAAGGAGATCAGTCGACTGCAGGATGAGGTTGCCTGGCTAAAGGGGATTGAGGCTGACCAGCACAAGACGGAGCGGGCTCTGAAAGCTCAGATAGCCAGCGTCGCCTCGGCCTTGAAGAGTATGTCCACTTGTTTTCTTCATCCAGCTTTCTTCGGTCATCCGGCTTCCTTTCTTCATACGGCTTATTGTTTGTCCGGCTGTAGGCTTCTACCCGGCCGAGGAGGCGAAGAAGACCAACCTCACGTCCATTGGCATGCCTCCTACTGCCGCCGCCATGTCCGCCTGCCAACCCTATCTTCGGGAGGTTGTGGCCCAGTTCGGGCGCAATGTGGTGGCCTTGGTCGCGGCTGCCCGTGAGGTGCTCAAACTCCTCTGGCCCAACGACGACGCTCTAGAGCTCATCTCCCGGCTGGCGGAACGGCTGGCCGAGTCGCCGGATCGTATCCTTGAGCTGCAGGAGTCGGATGAATGTGGGGGCGCTCAGTGGGCTGTCTCTCTACTCCTCTCCTGGTATCCGGACGCCGACATCGAGGTCTTCAACGAAGGCCCTTGGTCCGAGCTCCGCCTGCTGAAGGGCGTTCACCGCACCGACAGCGCCATTGCCGACTTCGTCGACTTTGCCGACTTCATCCCCCAATATGTGGATCCCAAGGGGAAGAAGGTTGAAGACGCAGATGGAGCCGGGGCCGGCGATGGTGGTGTTGACAAGGCCAGCTGCTCTCGTCCAGCAGGAACTGCCGATGAGTCAAGGCCCCGGTATGCCGGGCGTAACTGCTTTGAACACTATTCTATCCCCGGGATGTCGGTTGTAACTGTAGAACTTGAGGTCTCGTACTTGTGGTCTTGAACTTATGGTCTTGCATCTATTGAATCTTATCGGCCGGTTGCTGGCTGCCGGTTGCCTTGTGATTTTCAACTTATGGTCTCTTGTATGCCTTGTTTCATGGTCTTGCGCTTGTGGTTTCAACTTATTTTGCACTTTTTCTGACGGGGTAGGGGCTCAGCCTCGCCCACCGGGTCCCACTAGCCCCCGAAATTGGGGCCGACTCGTGTAGAGAGACGGGTCGAATTTGTCAAAGAAGCCTTTTTTGTTCATGGGAAATTTTGCGGGGTAGCCCCCGAGATTCTGGCCGGCTCACGTGGGGAGCCGGGTAGAATTTCTTTCTGGATCTTGTGGGCATGAAAACTGTTAGATCGTTAGTGTAAGAAATCGAAAGGTTGGCATTGTTAGCTTTTTTTCTTTTACTTCAATTAAGCGCCGGCTCGCCCTTGTTTTGTCTCCTTATCCTGTCCCGTGCACCCGGCCGGTCATGACCGCTGCTCTTGCCGGCGTGTCAGCCGGGTTGCGGTCTGCAGCCGGATCCGAAGAGTGGGCCGGCTGGTCGAGCGCACGTTCATAGGACTTGGTGGTTAAACTAGAGCGAGCGAGATGCGGTTTTTGTACGGTGACACTAGTAGGAAAAAGGCTATTACTGGCGAACCTAAATAGCCTACCGCTGGCGAACGTGTGGTTCGCCAGCGCTCATATCGCCAGTGGTAACAGCTTACCGCTGGCGAACCACTCCCTTGTTCGCCAGTAGTAGCCTGGTTACCGCTGGCGAGCAGCTCCTTGTGCACCAGTAGCAAGAATTTTGGATTTAAAAAAAATTAATACTAGTGACGTGCCCTTTGGATTGCACGCCACTAATTAGGAATAAAAAATAAAAACAATATTAAATAATATATTTATCTAATATATTCATACAATTCATTATTCAATAGTTCAAATACACCATTACATCAACAATATAAGTCTATGGTATTTTACAAAATGATCAGCGCAGTCTCGTGTCGATGTCGACATCGCCGCTGCCGCAGCCTCGTGTCGATGCCGCCATCGCTGCCGCAGCCCCGTGTCGATGTCGTCGTAGTTGCCGCAGCCCAGATGTCGTCGTTATTGCCGCAACCCCATGTCGACGTCCTTGTGTTCGCAGCCCCGTGTCGACGTCCTCGTGTTCGCAGCCCCGTGTCGATGTTGTCGCCACCATATGCCAAAGGAACTTCAATACACAAAGAGAACAAAATATAGTGATGGTGCTTTCATTGCGCTACCAATTAACTTCAGTAGATAAGAAAGCTGAAGATAAAAAGCTGAAATCAAGTTTTACTTTGACATAAGAATATATAATCGGCAGCAAAAACCTCACAAGTCTGTTCAAAAGCTAAATCTTGAAGGCCAGAATGAATCTTGCATGATCCTGGGCAACATCTATAATATCCGCATTCAGGCTATCAGACATGTTAGTTAATCCTAATAGGCATATGGCATCACTATGACCATGCAAGCACCACTACGATTTTTATAGATGAGCATGCAAGTGAACATTTTAAATCAGCAGCAGATGCATACAGTAGTACAGTGCATCTACTACTATTTGAAATTTAACAGAAAAGATATGTGTTCTCTGATTTCAAGGTGAAATCAATTCTATTTCTGCACTTTCTTCAGAGGGAAGAAACATAGGAACTTTAAACACCAATACTTAGCAAACGACTATGACCAAACTGGGTTTATCTTTGTTTGAGAAATAATCAGAGAACTCGACACAACATGGCCATTTTGCTTATTACATGTAGCATCTTATTTCGTGCACCCAAAAAGGTGGACATATATCCAGAGAGGAGGCATTTTCTTTATAGTTGAATGAGTAGGATTTCAGTGAATTTAAAGGTGCAGCTAGAAGGAGACTGTTTCGCTGCATAGAGAGTTCCTTATCTAGTAGCAAGGGCGAATTTACCAAGTAGGCTTCGATAGGATTGAGCCTACCCTCCATTTTTGCCAAAAACACATCAATTACATATGCCTCAACCATAGATAATCATCAGAGCTCAAAGTATTTTGCGATTTGTTGTTGACTAGCACACTGAAATAACTGAGCACAACTCTTCACAATCAAGAATCCATAGAAAGATGATAAATGGACCTTGAATGTTTTATACAAGTATGGCGTGTACTGATAAAATTAGACCTAAAAACATGATTTAATCTTTGTTGAATGTTCTAACTAGAGCAACTGGACATGTCTTTAGATAAAAAAAAAACTAGCTATGTCTTCCTGAAATGGGGATGCCCTTTCCCTTGGTGCTAAATCATTGTTTTACTTCATTTCCTCATATATCCATGTAATCCTATGAGTTATGTTGCCAAAAACATTTTTAGGTTTGCTCTTTGAGCCCACCCTGTATTTTGATCCTAGATATGCCACTGTCTAGTAGTGCATGTCCTTGACTAGTAAATACATATATATGGATTGAGGGGCTAGATTGCCATATAATGGTAGAAAAGCCCGAGATCTAAGCTAGTAGTTTATAGTATTTTCTCCTGGAACAAGATTCGACATACTTTCTACCTTCAGCTCCTGGTCGACGGTGGTGCTGGTGGTGTTGCCTACGGTTGTTGCAGGCGCGGAGCAGACGGGCGTGACCAGCATCACTAGCCTGGTCAGTTCAGCGAATTTGGTCGCCGAGCTCGCTACAGTTAGAAGCATGGCGGTGACTGAGCATTCAATCGAACAACTGGTGGGCGTTGTGGGTACAGGGGTGGTGGACACTGAACCGTGAAGCTGAGTCCCCTGCCAGAGCGGCTGCCAACTCCAGGACGGCATTGAGCGCGTGGTGGAGGGGAGGGACTCGAGGATGATCTCTCCTCGTTGTGGCGAATCCAGCAGCGGCGAGGTGCCTGGCGGTGGTCGACCCGGCGGCACAGACGGCCACCCGGAGCGGGAAGGGCGGGAGATGGAGAGCGGGGCGGGAAGGAGCAGGATGAGCGGTGCGGGAAGGAGCAGGAGGAGCGGGACGGGAAGGAGCACGAGGAGTGGGGCGGCGGCGATGGGTTACCGTGGGAAGGGGATCGAGGAGATGTGGTCGGCCGATGCTGCTGCTCCACGACGAGGAAGGCGGAGGCGTGGGAGCTCCAGCTGGCGAGGGGGATGCGGAGGCTCGTGCAGTCAACGGCGAGGTCTCGGGAGCGGGAGCGAGAGGGGTGTCGGTCGGAGACTCGGAGGTGGGAGGCGGCAGTGATAACAGAGAGGAGGAGGATAAGGTAGAGAGAGAAGAGGAGGGTGCGATGTGTATCGGTATGTTCGCCAGCGGTACCGCGAATACTGCTGGCGAACAGTGACAGCGGTAGTTCATGCCGTCGGATCGTTTTGTCCCACAAGATTTTAGTGCGCCGGTGGTAGTTACCACTGGTAAACGCGTTTGATGGTTCGTCAGCGGTAGCCCGGCGGCTATAAGCCTTTTCCTACTAGTGTGAGTCGAGGGCCGTTCTTTCTTTTCGATGTTTTTCACGTGTGAGATTTCTGGCTTTTGCTCTGACCGGCTTGTCAGCCGGGTTGCGGTCTGCAGCCGGATCCGCAAAGTGGGCCTTGGGCGTCGAGCACGTTACTAAGCTCTCGAGAAGGAATGAAAGCCGGCTAGCAGTAGCCGGACGAGATATATTAAAACTTGCAGTGATACATGGTAGCCCCGCGTGTGTGCTTGGAGCTACCGCCTTACATAAAAGCGATAAAAGATACAGGGTGTTACACTCCTAGGTGTAGAAGGGGCAGAGTAGATCTGCGTTCCATGGACGCTCCGTTTCCTCGAATGAGGTATCCGCCTTGTTCCTCTTGGGCTCGCGCGCATCGGTGAGGTAGTACGCGTTGTTCAGCAGCGCCCAGCTGAGGATGAAGGGTCCCTCCCAGGGAGAGGATAGCGCTGGCCCTTGGTGTCCAGGATCAGCCGGAGTGCGTGGTCGTCCTCGCGGAAAGCGCGTGGCCGGATCCGGCTAGCGTGATAGCGGCGTAGGTTTTGCTGGTACAGAGCTGACCTAGACAGGGCCAGCTCGCGCGCTTCCTCGAGTAGGTCCACACCGTCTTCATTGGCCCTTTTTTGCTTCCTCCTCGGTGTAGAGGACGGCTTGGGGAAAGTCAAACTCGATATCGACCGGCAGGACGGCTTCAGCGCCGTAGACGAGGAAGAACGGCGTGTAGCCGGTTGATCTGTTTGGTGTCGTCCGGAGGCTCCATAGGACGGATGGCAGCTCCTCTATCCAGTAGTCGGGTGATCGCTCGAGGGGGTCCACCAGCCGGGGCTTGATGCCGGCCAGAACGAGGCCGTTTTCTTTCTCCACTTGCCCGTTTGACTGGGGGTGGGCCACAGATGCGAGGTCCAGGCGGATGCTCCTGTTGCTGCAGAAACGCGCGAAGGCACCCTTGGCGAAGTTGGTGCCATTGTCGGTGATGATGTTGTGCGGGTAGCCGTAGCGGTAGATGATGTCTTGGAAAAAGGTGACGATGGTGATGCCATCCAGCTTCTTGATCGGCTTCGCCTCGATCCACTTGGTTAACTTGTCCACTGCCACCAGTAGGTGGGTCATGCCGCTGCGAGCCGTCTTGAATGGGCCGACCATGTCGAGGCCCCAAACGGCAAAGGGCCAGGTGATGGGAATTGTCTTGACGGCCATCGATGGAGTGTGCTTCTGCTTGGGAGGAAGTCCGCCGAGCACTCACTCCACGTCAGACCAGACGCTAAACCAGTCAAGCAAGGACTCCCCCGTTTCGCGGAAGAGAAGAGAAGGGCCATCGGTGAAGAAATAGCCCGGCTGCTGGCAGCCGGCTTGATCATGAAAGTGTTCCACCCGGACTGGCTGCCAAACCCAGTCCTCGTCCTCAAGAAGAATGGCACATGGTGCATGTGCGTCGACTACACCAGCCTGAACAAGGCATGCCCGAAGGATCCCTTCGCCCTACCCCGCATCGACCAAGTCATCGACTCCACGGCCGGCTACAACCTCCTGTCGTTACTGGACGCTTACTCCGGCTACCACGAGATCAAGCTCAATCCAGCCGACCAACTGAAGACGTCGTTCATCACACCGTACGAGGCCTACTGCTACACCACCATGCCCTTCGGGCTGAAGAACGCAGGTGCCACCTACCAGCGCTGCATGCAGAGGTGCCTCCACGACCAGATCGGCCGGAACGTCCATGCCTACGTCGACGACATCGTCATCAAGACCAAGGATCGGCGCACCCTCCTCGACGACCTCAAGGAAACCTTCGCCAACCTGCGTCGGTTCGAGATGAAGCTCAACCCAGACAAGTGCGTCTTCGGCGTGCCGGCTGGCCTACTACTTGGATTCCTTGTGTCCGAGCAGGGAATCGAGGCCAACCCGGACAAGATCGCGGCCATCGAGAACATGCAGCGACCACGCCGGTTGCGCGATATTCAGAAGTTCGCCGTCTGCCTCGCCTCGCTCAGCCGGTTCGTTAGTCGGCTCGGCGAGAAGGCCCTGCCCCTGTACCAGCTGCTCAAGAAAATGGACAAGTTCGTCTGGACCCACGGTGGGCGCCAAATGTCGTGGTATGGAGTTCGACATATGCCTAAGTATAGGCTTGAGTGGTGTGGGAGCAACTAACACATGCGAGGGATTCTGCAGGCGGTATTGAGCACAAGCAAGCGGATGAACACAAGATGTACCCAGGTTCGGAGCCCTCATGGTGAGGTAAAACTCCTACTTCGTGCCTTGCTCTTTCTTATTCTCAGTGGTGAACTTACAAAGGCTCCTTGAGCTGTATGAAGGTGCTAGGGTTTCTGCCAAAGTCTAACTGGTTGATCTCCCCTTTCTCAGGTTGCTGCAACCCCCCTTATATAGGGCTGAGGGGTTGCTGTACATGTGGGTCCGGCTAGATACACTCGATGACAAGTGGGGCCGGCTGCCCCCGACCCGGCCCCGCCACTTCCGGCTACAGGGTTCCTCATTCCCACAGTGTTCTTCCGTCTTGAATAGTCTTCGCTCTCGGCATGGTGGCGCCGCTTCGGGGACGTGAGGAGCCGGGCGGCGCGCGTCCTGCCCTGCCGGCTCCAGTCCCGCCGGGTGCGGGTCAGCGCTCCAACGGCACACTCCGCACTGTCGCGACGTGGAGTCCGGCGGTGGTGTTGTGGGCGACGTGGGGCTGGTGGCTTTTCCTTTAGCCCATACCGCCCTGTCGGCGACTCCAGCCGGCTGGGGTTAGCCGGCCCCCAGACGCGTCCGGCTGCAGGATCCAGGTAGACGTGGTCCAGCCGGATTACTTAGGTGACTTGTGCCTTCCTTTGACAACCCGGGGGTCATCCCCCCGACACTGAGAGAAGCCGCCTCCACCATTGAAACACCAAAGCACCATACATAAACTCCGACGCCAATGAAGATTGGAGGGGGGGGGGGGGGGGAGTGGGGACCGCTATCACAGTCACCCTCGGTTGCACCTCCGACCTCTCCAAAGTTTTTGACATTGCTGCCATGATGAGAAATGAGTAGTCCACCTCTGAACTACAGTTTTGTGGTAGAGCTTGATCTATCTCTCTCTAAGTACTATAATGTCAAGAACCATATATATGAGATTCCCTACACGATTATGATTATATTTATATTATACTATGATCGATCCTTTGATATGATATGAGTTATGAGATGCAATTTTCAGGAACTAGGAAGTATATTATTAGGAAGATTTTTCTTTCGAAAAGGGGAATGACCTCTGCATTAGTTGACGCACACATTTGAGAGTATTAGAAATCAAGACTTATATAATGTCGATACATGAATCAAACCATGTGAACAAATCTATACCTAATAATAAAAGCAATAAGGCTTCTTTGGTCGGTCCGGTCGGTCCGTCGTAGTTTTTACGGTGTTGCCCTCCCACCAAATCTCTTCTCTGTCGTCGCGCGTTGGTACGTTTCGTACGTTGCCCCTCCGGGTCTGACGCAAGTCCGTGTCGTGGAGTTTGCCATACTACTCCTACATAAATCCAAAGCATTCACGGGCACGGTACGAAACAGGACCGGTCTTAGTACCAGGTCCGGTCTTCAATCCGTCGCGACAGTTTGATATACGATTTGAGTCTTCCAATCCTCTGGGTTCCGCGCGCGGCAGCCGCGACCAAACTTTGTGCAAGCCATAATCGATATCTACCACCACGGTAATCTATTACATTACGATCGAGTCTCGACAATACGAGGTATGCATTATATTCTTTTAATCAGATCCGTGCGGTAGCTTCTATTTGAACTGATTGGTTACCGTGCCGAGCCACTCTCTCATGGTCCAACTATCATCCGAAGATGCATTGCATGCATGGAGAAATCAAGCTAGCTTGATCATCTCTACCAAGCTTGATCATCTCTACCAGTGATTTACTTTGCTAACTACTTTATGTCTGCATGCTCACGTTTGGTTTTATCTCATCGTATATGATATATGTTATGCTCAGAATTGTTTTCTGCTCTGGCGCAGCGCGTGACACAGGCGGCACGCAAATCTTTCTCTCTAGACAAACAAAAACACCCGGCACAACACTTAAATAATTATATACCAGTAATTATCTTCTCTAACGCAGAGCATGACACACGCGTCATGTTAAATCTTTATCTTTAGACAAGATACCCTCTTAAATTTGAAGTACTTAATTTTAGTGTAAATAAGGAATGGTCCTAAATTTAAAATAGGCCCGTTCATCGCAATAACAATTTTTCATTTATATTATGCAAACTCTCATGCAGGCAAGCGATTTGGGTTGCAACCTCAAATCATGGATATCAAGGAACAAAGGAGGAAAAGAGACAGAGAGCGGTATGCGCAGATGACCAATGAAGAAAAGCAGGAAAAACTGAAAAAACTTCGTGAAGCTTATATGCAAATCAAAACAATTAGAAATACGAAGAAATATGCAGATTTAGAGCCAGAACAAAGGACAAGGCAATGCGCACAAAAGAGGCAGAAATATGCAAATATGCAGCCAGAAGGAAAGCAAGCTAGATTACAACAAATTAAAGCTACTCATGAGCTTAAGCGCAACACACCATGCAAAGAATCAATTGCGATGCCAAACCCTGCATATATCAAAATAGAAAAGGAAGTTATTACATGTACCATTAATGTGTACAAAGAGGTCATGTGAGAAAAGAATGTACTCCCTCCATCCCGGTTTATAGGATGCAATTCCAAAACCAGGTTTTCTCAAGAATAAGCAACAATTAGCATTAATTAAGAGTAGTTAATGTTGGGTTTTGGCCTTTCCCAAGAACAATATGAAACCCGATTGGGTTTGGCATTTCACTTACCAATGTTGGCATTAAATATGAGAGTGTTATTGGGTGAAATATTTGGAAGATAGATTTTACATGACCAATCCCCATTCACCTAGGTCCTAGAGATTTGCCAAATGCATCCTATAAACCGGGATGGAGGGAGTATCAAGACATACAATTTGTTATCGTTCTAGCTATTTTTACTGCCGTGTCTACTTGATGTTCATCTGGATATTACAACAAAATATTATTCTACTTAGGTCAATCGACTTTGAGCTAAGTTTGGGTTGTGCCAAATTGATTATTTCATAGTTTTGGATACCCATGATGTATACAAAGAAGATTAGAAAGTAAGTGGACACCTTTTCCTTTTCTTTTGTGAGGATTATTGTATAATAGGACATATAAGAGAATTGAAATCTGGAAGAAAGTTCACTTCAAACCCAAAATGTTTGATTTATTTTGACCCGTTGCATCGCACGGGCATTTTGCTAATCTGATATAAAGTATCTAGATATAATGGAGAAGAAATATTGCGTGGGAAACATCGGTTTCAGTGGGAGTTCTCGTCTTCGTTACGTACCTTAGACTGCTGACGAGAGATCGCCTGAGCGCATCACTTGCGTCGGCGAAAATATTCCTGGCTTTGCTCTGCTGGCCAGGCGCGTCGTGCGATGAGGCGCGGTCATCTCTTACATTTCCAGAAACTGGATCCAGTCGGGCGTTGACGCCGAACGCACGTACGAGCAGAAGGAGAACTCGGCCAGTCAGCACCATCATCAACTTAAAAGAAGGAAAACCTCGCGGGTGGCATTATCAAGTCGTCGTCGCCATGATCCAGTGGACAAAGCTTGACCGGCCAATTGACCAAGAACAGGCATACAGCATGCAATCTTTGGTGCAAGTCAGCGGAATAGGGCCCGGATTTGCTCGTGCGCAAGTGGAAAGCAAGGCAAACACGACGAAAGTCAAACAACTGCCATGGCGTGTTGGCAGACGTAGCCTGCATTGTCCCGCAAAAGCAAAAACGAGTTTGACATGCGTTCAAGTTGAACAGCTTGATTCCTGACGACTGATATCGTTGGATTTAGTTACCCATACTGACAGTCGACAATCCTGGCAGTTCGCTCGTGCGTGTGCGCTTACGTGTAGTATTTCGAAAAGAACAAAAACGTATTCGATCATGTGTGTGTGCCAAACTGGAAGGATGGGATGGAACGGGAAGGCAAGAACCACGCAAATGTGTAAAAGATGCATGCCAAGTCGGATTCGTTGCCCTACCAAAGACCGGTAATTATGTACGTGCAATGCACGTCTCCACCCATATCTCAACGTGACCAAACTCAAGGTGCAAGAAGTTTAAAAGTCATCTTGACATGGTGCAATTTACCAAAAACGTATTCTTACACCGATTATAAAGAAATTTCCGAGGAATAGCATAATAATTGAACAAAAAAAGAATATTGCTTCCTTGAACCAAATAAATTGACCGTTTAAAATATATGTGGCAATGTCTATTGTATATGTCATATGGTTTATGAGAAGGAAAATCAAAGTTACAAGGAAAATCAACGTTATCGTGCGATGAGGCGCGGTCATCTCTTCCATTTCCAGAAACTGGATCCAGTCGGGCGTTGACGCCGAACACACGTACGAGCAGAAGGAGAACTCGGCCAGTCAGCACCGTCAACTTAAAAGAAGGAAAAGCTCGCGGGTGGCATTATCAAGTCGTCGTCGCCATGATCCAGTGGACAAAGCTTGACCGGCCAGTTGACCAAGAATAGCAATACACCGTGCAATCTTTGATCCAAGTCAGTGGAAAACACTAGTAGAAACAAGGTCTTTTGTCCGGAGCTTTAGTCCCGGCGTTGTTTGGGCCCGAGACTAATGTGACATTAGTCCCGGTTTAAAAGGCTAAGACAGCCAGCAATCTTTAGTCCCGGTTTAAAAAAGACCTTTAGTCCCGGTTGGAACCACTAAAGGGGTGGCGTCAGGCTGAGATCATTTAGTCCCGGTTGGTGGCTCCAACCGGAAATAAAGGCTACACATTTAGTCCGGGTTAAAGCCACCAACCCGGACTAAAGGTTTTGAAAAAAAAAATATAATTTGTGCCTCTCATGCCTACCCCCCCCCCCCCCCCCCCCCCCCGGGCAAAAACGTCCAAAAACGAATAAACGCAAATGATAAAAACTTCAAAATTTAAAATCCTTTGACGTGCCTGTACCTCACGCAACCTACTTTTAGAGAAAAAATTGAAAAGTTTGAATTTTGATTTTTTTGCAAATTCTCAGTAAAATGGCAATAACTTTTGCGCACGAACTCGAAAAAAATCATTTAATATATCAAAATGTTCAGCGCGAAAATCCGCATCCGCTCGCAACGGGTTTACCCGTTTGGGATTTTTTTTAGATTTCCAAAATTCCAACGGGAACTATGAAAACAGGAAGATTTTTGCCAGAATTCAAATTATTTTTAATTTTAATTTTTTTGAAATTAATAATTGATTTCTACATAAATATTAGTTTTAATTAATCAATGATGTTTATGTAAATATAGGTTTGGAATTCAAAAAATAATATTATGTGCCATCATGCAGGAAGATTTAAGTATTTGCCAGAAATTCAAATTATTTTATTTTTTCAAAATTAATAATTAATTTCTGCATAAAGATTAGTATTAATTAATCATTGTTGTTTATGTTAATATAGATTTGGAATTCAAAAAATAATATCATATGCCATCAAAATGTAGTGGATAATAAGATTGATAGCATAATATTATCAAGATGTACTCAATACAATCTTGGAAGCTAGTTGGAAGGAACTCAAAAGTTAAGCGTGCTGGGGGTGGAGCAGTGTGAGAATGGGTGACCGGTCGGGAAGTTTGACTACAAGTGTGAGGATGGGTGGAGCAGTGCACGGTGCGGTGAGATTAGGAGTGATTCGAGATTAAACTGACAAATAATTCAAAGATTCGAAATATTAAAAAAAATAAAAAAAATTCGAAAAAATAGGACCTTTAGTCCCGGTTGGTGTTACCAACTGGGACTAAAGGTCCTCCAGCCCCAGCGCCCGAGCGCGCCCACGTGGAGGGACCTTTAGTCCAGATTCGTAACAAACCGGGACTAAAGGGGGGGAGTTTTAGTCCTGATTTGGTAGTCCCGGTTGGAAAACCGGGACTAAAGGCCGGATATTAGCTCCTGCGCTAGTGGAAAGCAAGGCAAACACGGCGAAAGTCAAAACAACTGCCATGGCATGTTGGCATACGTAGCCTGCTTCAGATGCATTGCCCTGCAAATGCAAAAAAGAGCTTGAGGACATGCGTTGAACACCTTGATTCCTGACGACTGAGCTCCCTAGATTTAGTTAGAGATAAATGCATGCATGGTTGGTCACTCAACTTAAATTAGATGAGTAGTTTGGTCACACAACTCTCAAAGTGTGATAAACTGGTCACTGAACTCTTAAAGATGAGTATATTGGTCATAATTTTGCCAACGGAGCACCAGGTGATGACGTGTCTTGCCGGCGCAGCAAAGTTACAACGGTGTGGCGTACTGACTGCGCAGTTTTTTGCAGGAAGGACCTTATGATTCTCTTTCATTCCAAGTATCGATACCCTAGCAAGACATTTTTTCAAACACCTCATAGTCGTCGTAGTTCAGAGCTCGCCAGCGATGGGAACAATGGGTAGGCGGCGGGGAAGGCTTAGCCCGGCGGCTCGCGAAATGGTGGCTCTGGCAGCTGAACTCCTGGTTGGCGCTCGCTGGGGATTCAGGGGTGGCGCCGCTGTCGGGACGATCCGCTGCTCCAGCCCACCCCCGTCCTCAAGGAGAAGTTGTAGTAGCTCCAACTGCTCGTTGGCATCGTAGTCGACCACGACGGCCGCGGACACGTCGAACCCGTGGTGTCCAGCACCAGTGCCATCATCCAAGAAATCATCTCGGCCGCATCGTCGATGATGTACGCATTCCAGCGCCTGTTCCGCGGCCTCGGCGCGTCGTGTTGATATCCACCAATAACGCGGGGTTGGCCTGGCACACGAGGGCTTCGTCGTCGCGTTAGAACCGGTTCATCACCCCTAACACTCGATCCCCAAACCCTAGCACTTCCTGTGTACGATAGAAAAAGAACACCAACAGCATTCGGAGCATGCCGCCGCCGCCGTCCCTCGCCGTTCTGCCGCTGAGGACCCCGCCAAGCAACTGGATCTTGTCAAAACGTCCACCTATCCTATATGGTCACCGAAGGAAAGGAAGCCGGAGTCCCTCAAGAGCCGCTGCCACCGTCGTCTTCTTGCCCTCCAATCGGCCATCACCGTCGCGTCCATCGTCGGCACCGCTTCGACCCAGTCCTCCTACTCTTCTTACTAGGCTCCATGTGGTGCTCCTGAAGCTGCAGGTTTTCTTTCTCAAGCTTATGTAAACCTGTGCCGACCCTTTCACGTCGTTTTGCTCCGCCGCCATCGCCGTCGTCCATGGCGACACCCCCGCGCCTCCTCTGGC
The DNA here is from genome assembly GCA_012064385.1 of Puccinellia tenuiflora. Taxonomy (NCBI): domain Eukaryota; kingdom Viridiplantae; phylum Streptophyta; class Magnoliopsida; order Poales; family Poaceae; genus Puccinellia; species Puccinellia tenuiflora. Next base: position 191,817 of record QRDG01001938.1, read on the forward strand.
CTCCCCAATCCCGGAGTACGCTTCCTGGCGAGCTTCCATGATATAACCCTTCCTATTGCTCTATTTTGTGCTCTATAGTCTGTATCGACCTCGCATCAAGTGACGTTACTCGCCGTCGCACAACCCCGTTGCCGGCCTCACCTCCGGCGAGCATAGTGTCATGCGCCAGCCTGCCTGACCGCGTAGCCGCCTAACTAGCTCACCCCCGCCCCCGTGCTCCTTTTCTCCCTCTGGATCCGCTTCTCCTCAAGCTCGCAGGAGTGTGAGCAATGCTACCGGCTCGGTGAATGCTACCGGCTCGGTGAATCGAAAAAAGATTCAGCTGCTACTGAGATTCTTCACCGTTTTTTTTTTGGTAAGAAAACATGCCACCTTACATGCTTGCAATGAATCAAGGTCCTTTCTACAAAAAAACACCACGGTCAGCACACCATGTCACCGTAACTTTGCTGCGTCAGCGAGACACGTCATCACCTGATGCTTTACTGGCAGAATTGTGACCAATATACTCATCTTTAAGAGTTCAATGACCAGTTTATCACACTTTGAGAGTTGTGTGACCAAGTTACTCATCTAATTTAAGTTGAGTGACCAATGATGTGTTTATCTCATTTAGTTACATAGCTATCTATGCGTAGCTCCACACCTCTTCGTTTGACACCCTCAATGATTCAAAAGAGTGAATTCTACTTTTTACCCTCTTTTTGTGATTTTGTGTCATGAGTTACCCCATTTAATTTTTTTGCCATATTTTCTCCGTACTTGTAACAATGTGTCAGTTTTTACCCTTTTTAACCATTTGTCACCGTTACCGACAGATCGGACCCACCATCCATCCTACGTGGATGCCGAATCACCAAGCCAGTTTGGAGGCGTAAACTAAATTTTCGTTTCTTTTGCAAATCAGCCGATCAAACCCAGCCCTTACCCAGATCCAAACCCAGCCTGCAAGCACGTATTGATTAACCAAACTTGACATACTCGCCAAATCGATTCAAAATCCTCAGTTCTACGGTTAAACAATGGCGGCGAGTGGAGACAGTGGCGGCGGCCGCGAGCGGTACGAATGCTAGTGTGAGGAGCTATTATTGATCTACACTATCGTTACTACCACTAGTATTAGTATAGGGTGTGGGCTGAGTTTGGATCTGGGTGAGGTCTGGAACTGATCGGTTGAATTAGCAAAGGAAACAAAATTTTAATTTACGAATCTGAGCTGGCTGGGTCTGATCTGTCAGAAATGGGGATAAATAGTTAAAGAGGGTAAAAATTAACACATCGGTTACAAGTACAAGGTAAAACATGAGATAAAAATTAGTGGGTAACTCATATCACAAAATCATAAACAGGGGGTAAAAAGTGGAATTCACTCGATTCAAAAAGAATGTACTATACTATAATTCAACCATGACTAAGAATTAGTCTAATTGTAAATTATTTATGTTATAGAAAATTGATATAATTTTGATTATATTTGAATAAACAATTAAAAATAAATGTCAAAAAATAAACATTAAAATAACATCTCTCCATTTTTTTTTTGAAAATAATGTGGGGCAAAAGCTTTGCCCCATTTTCCTTTATTAAGAGAGAAATTTATAACAAGAAAGTTGCAATGGGACAACGAATGACACTCCTAGCAAAAACAATCGAATTACTCTCCCGACATTATTTCTCCGAGATGTTTTGCTCCCGCGAGGACCCAAAGCTTGGCCTCGTGCTTAATCTTTGCAAGAATCGCTAAGGAAGAAGTGTGTTTGTTGCGGAAGACCCTCGCGTTTCTTTCATTCCAAACTTCCCAAGTTGTGAGAAGGAGAAGCGACGCCATAGCTTTACGGTTGGCCGAGCCATTGCCGTTCATGAGCCGCCACCATTCCGAGAGGCTTAGGTTGGCCCAAAGTGCAAGGTCGAGATGATGGAGGCCAAGCCAATCTCTCAAGAGTCCCCAAATTCTCTGCGCGAAGCGGCAATGGACAAGGAGGTGGGAGATGGACTCGGGGGCTCTCTTACAGAGCGGGCAAAGTCCGCAACTCGGCCACCCCCGTCGAGCCAACCGGTCAGCCGTCCATAGCCGGTTTTGCAAAGAGAGCCACGCGAAATATTTTGCCTTGGGGGGGCGCCCAGACCGACCACACCAATTTCTTCATGTCAGTGGAAACAGCCCCATGGAACTGGGCTTTGTATGCCGTTTTTGCAGAATATTGGCCGTTGGTGGAGAGGTTCCAGACGATTGTGTCCTCGGTGTTGCCGTCAAGGGCCACTCCTTGTAACATGATCCAGAGATCAACGAACTGGCGCACATGCTCAAATGAGAAGTCCTCAACCATTTTGATTTTACCGATCCACGCATTGTTGAGGAGGGCTTGGCGAATGGACCATTTCTTTCCCGTGGAGATGTCAAAGATGAGGGGCGCAATGCTTCTTGGTTTTTGGCCCTCAAGCCATGGAGCTTCCCAAAAGGGGGTTTTTAACCCATCTCCATTTAGGAGTCTTACAAATTGAGTATCAAACTCAATACTTTCTAAATTTGACTAATACATAAAACAAAGTATTAACAAATACACCATTTCATACACATATACTATGAATTGTATCTTATGATTAATCTATCGATATTGATTTGGTGCCATAGATCTTTGTATATATTTGGTCATACTTATAAAATGTTGAATTTTTTACTCAATTTGTACGTCACCTGTAAAGGATGGAAGGAGCATAATTTTTGTGACGGATAACCCATATTTTAATGAGCAGATCCTTGGACAAAATTAAATTTTAGAAAACATGCACACCTTCTTTTCAGGAACTGGGAAGTATATTAGCAGGAAGAATTTTTTTTTCCCGGAAAGGCGAAGGAATCCCCGGCCTCTGTGTTAGTTGATGCGCACATTCGAGAATATTAATAAATCAATATATTTATACAATATCAATACATGAATGAACCATGTGAACAAATCTGACACGGAGTAAAAAGTATCTAGGCATAGTGGAGAGTAAAAAGTATCCCCGGAAAAGCATCTCTGGCCGCGCGCGCGTAGTGCGATGAGGCGCGATCGTCTCTTCCATTTCCAGAACCTGGATCCGGTCGGGGCGTCGGGCGTTGACGCCAACGAAAAAAATAGCACGATATTATCCCGCTAATAGCACGATATAGCTTATTTGGAGAGGCCACGCTATATTTAGCCTAAAGTTGACGCTACGGCGCTATTTGCGTTTTATACGCGCCAAACCACACTAAATGTGGTAATGTTATAGCTATACTAACAAAAAGCCTAGAAATAACGTTAGATAATGATGATGGCGGGCAATCTGTTGGTTCTTCTAGTTATTCTGAAGACGATGTTAATGATTCTGATTAAAGTTTAAAATTGTTTATCTTTTAGTTGAGTAATTTTCATGGTTTAAGCCTCATATTTGTATTTGTGCCATTGATTTGGCCTTGGCATTTGAATATGGTTACCTGGTTATGCATGTATTGCTTCTGGACAAATTTTTAGTGCCGAAATCTTTAATATTTGGGCTATTTTTTGCATTTTTTTCATCACGCTATTTTATATGTAACTTCGCTATATCACGCTATATCTTGTATAGCTTCTGGAGGAGGGCCACGCTATTTTTGATAGCACGCTATTTTTTTCCTTGGTTGACGCACGTACGAGCAGTAGGAGAACTCGGCCAGTCAGCACTGTCAACTTAAAAGAAGGAAAAGCTTATCAAGTCGTCGCCATGATGCAGTGGACAAAGCTTGACCGGCCAACTGACCAAGAACTGCGATACACCATGCAATCTTCGGTCCAAGTCAGCGGAATAAGGGCCGGATTAAGGGCTCATTTGGTTGCAAGGGGAGAAATACCCAGGGAAAATAATCCCGACCGGGAATCTGAGTAATCATGTGTAAAACTCCGGGATTTTTTTCCCGACCTCCAGAGTAGGGGAAAATACACCCCCGGAAAAGGCCGGGATCCCCCCGGGATTCCAGTTACCAAATGAGCTCTAACTCGTGCGCAAGTGGAAAGCAACGGCAAATGACGAAAGTCAAACAACTGCCACCCCGTACGTATAACGTATTGGCATACGTATTGTCCCGCAAAAGCAAAAACGAGCTTGACATGATGCGTTGAACACCTTGATTCCTGACGACTGGTATATATCGTTGGATTTACTCGCTGACAATCTGGCAGTGCGTGTGAGCTGACGTGTAACTTTCGAAGCGAACAAAAACGTGACCTCCAAAATGCTAACGTATTCGATCATGCATGTGTTTGTGACAATCCGGAGGCCAAGTTGGATTGGTTGCCCTACCGAAGATTAAATTTGGAGGCAAGTTGATGAAGTGGACATTTGACCGTGTTGATTACGACTAGAGCTTTTTTTTTTTTTTGCGGGGGATTACGACTAGAGCTGGATGCCCGTGTTCACGGCTGCTGTGCGTCCTTGCACGTGCATGCTTCAGTATTCTTGGGGTGTACTCAGGCTGGGCATACAACCTGATACCCAAATCCCGAACCCGAAAAATCCGAACCCGATCCCGAATAGCCCGAACCCGAAAAACCCGAGGACTACATCGGGTAGCAGTTTTGAAAACCCGAATTTATTTCAGGAATTTTGGGTTTCTGTTCCCGGTACCCGAACTGCCCGAATAGCCCGAAATAAATATGCAGCCCATTAAAAACCCCGTCATCTAGCCGAGGCCCAGCCCAGCAAACTCTATTTCCAGTTACCACCAAGGCCCAAGTCAGTAAAAGTGTAAAACCTACTCCCAGACTCCCAGTCTCCAGCCTGTCCCGTACCAGCATACCTTATCCTAATCCCCATCCTAACGAGTAATGATACGGCCGCCATAGAACACCTCGAAGCTCGCCGGCCTGGTCACTGCCCGACGCTGCCGGCTGCCTGACCTTGCGCGCAGCCGCCCGACGCCGCCCTGACTGGCCGCCGTGCGCTACCAGGCCACGTGCACGCATGGAGCCCAGCTCGTACTCCGGCGCCGGCGGGAAGATCCGGCGCCGCCCGTCCTCGCGCGCGTCCGCCTCCACCACCCGGTGGGTACCAGCGCCGTCGGCTACCAGGGCGCTCCCGGCGGCGAGGGACCGGGCGGCGGGTGGGTGTCCAGGCTCGTCGACCCCGCGTCCCGCCTCATCGCGGGCGGCGCCGCGCGGCTCTTCTCCACGGTCTTCCGCAAGCGCCTCGCCCCCGCGCCGGCTCCGGAGCCCCCCGCGTCCGCGCCTCCCGCTGGTGAGCCTAAGCTTCCTCCCCGTGTGCTTCCCTTCAGATTAGCGCTCCATCTTCTGATTTCGGGCAATTCGGGATTACCCGAACCCGAACCCGAATTTTCGGGTGCCCGAATTGTCGGGTATCAAAATTTCAGTCAAATTTCGGGTGTAGTTTCTGTAAACCCGAATTTCGTATTACCCGAATTACCCGACCCGAATTTTTCGGGTAACCCGAATGCCCAGCCTGAGGGTGTACCGTCAATTTTGGTAGAAACCTTGCGTTAGACTCGGAAATCCATTTCGGGTCATGGGTGCATCTGCACCCATGACCCAAAAATAGTGTACTTACAACTTTAAAAAATAGTTTTACCATGTTTATACACATCATTTTTATGCTACTAAATTAGTATCGTTATATTCATGATGAAATATAGTTTCATCATATTTCTATTTGGTTTCATAGATATTAGTATATTTTTATATAAACTCGTTTAAACTTCAAAATAGTTTGACTTTTCAAGAAAGATGTAAGTACACTCTTTACAGGACGGAGGGAGTAGTTTCTAAGCTCGGATGCATCGATGCTCAAAGTCAACCCCTATTATTTCCCAGGATTTTGATAAGAAATTCTGAGGAGAAGTAATGGTTGTTGCAAATCCTATCTTGCCAACTACTACTAACATTGACTTATATTTCCAACGGGTTCGAAAACATACAAATGCTAAAACACCCCCAAAACACAAAAATAGAAAGAAACTTTACAACTCTTAAACCCCTAACCTCCTAAGTCTCCGCCAAACAAAAAATTGTGTTCAATAAGACCTAGAAGTCCGCAAGTGTTCGGTGCCCAACCTTGATATTCAATAAGATCAATAAGATTTGGACGCGCATAAGGTTAGTTGATGCATACTTTCACGAATAGTATTGTCCCAGTTAATTATTGACCTCAAGGTTAGCATTTTGATCGCATCTTCAGTTGCCACTATGCTCAACTAAGTTGACTTTTGGGAATTTCTGTAAGTGGTGTCATGGAAAAGAGTGATATAAAAGATACTTGCAGTAAAACACAAATTTGCTGCAATGGGGTGGTTAGACATGGCAGAGTAAGGTTCATCGTAATTCTGAGGTGCGTACTATACGGATACGGATATGCATGGGTGGTGTCATTTCTCACGCACGGACACTTGGTAGACGAGTAACCCTTGAATAGCCAATGATCCCCTAGTTCAGGTCTCACTTAACTCTATTGTCAACCTCACCATTACCTTATTCCAAGGTTGGCTCGGTGATTAAGATCATAAGATCAGGCCAATGCATCCTGACTCGTGGCTTATTGTGCTACTGAGAGCATCTCCACCGGGGGTGCCTAAATTGTGTCCGGCACCACCCGTTTGGAGGCCCAATTGCGGGGTGCCGGACACATGTCCGGCGTTTTTATTTTCCCCTCCCCCACCGGCACCCCCTAAAGGGTCGGACACCAAACACAATTCAAACAATCAAATTTGAAAAACGACTTAAATTTCGTTATATATTACAATATTTGAACGAAATTTAACCTAAACCTAACCTAAATCTAGTCGGACCGGGACAGATTGTCCCAGTCGAAGCCGTCGCTCTCCTCCTCGTCGGTGTCGAGGACGATGATGTTTGGCGACGACGAGCCGGCGCGGGAGGTAGAGGCGCCGTCGTGTTGCGCATAGGAGGCACCGGCGCGGGAGGTAGAGGCGCCGGCCGAGGTTGCCGCCGCCATTGCCGCCGACGTCTCGAGAGCCTGCATTAGACCGGGGGAGTCCCTCTCGAGCTCAATGGCCAACGACGTTAAGGCCCAGGAAAGCCCGGGGATGTCGCTGTCATGGACCTCGTCCTGCAGCTCCGGTGGTACCTCGAAGCCGGCGGAGCCACCACGGCCTTGACGTCCTCCGGCTCCTCCTTGACACGTCATGTCCGCGTGTTGTCGCGGCGGCTCCCGCTCCCGCGTCCGCTGCTGCTCCCGCCGCCGCAAGTGTAAAGGGACAGCCAGCCGCGCCGAGGCCGCTTCTTGTGGCGGCGAGGGTGCTCGCCGCAGGGGAATCGGCACCAGCCTCAACGGGATTTGGCTCCCTGTTGCGGAGTGGCGGCAGGCGGCCTCGATGGCGCTGGCCACGGTGTGCTTGGTGGCACCCCACCACTTGTCGCGCCCGGCCGCGTTTCACTTCGCCGGCTTCTCCCAGCATGTGCGGTCGTACACCGCCAACTCCTCGTCGCGCTCCCGGTGGAGGCGGATGAGCCAGGCGCCCACGTTGTCGGCGGCGTTCTCCGGATGGTTCCGCTCCGCCTCCGTCATCCTATCCCGCCGCTCGAGGATGGCGAGGCGGAGGCCTTCATCGCTGGCGGGGATCGGCGGCACGGCGAGGCCCCCGGCAGAAATGGCCCACTCCTTGGGGAGTCGGCTGTCCGGCTGGCAAAGGAGCCCGTAATGGTGGAAGATCTTCGCCTCCGGGACGTGCAGGGTGGCACCCCGAGCGGGGATGCGGTGTGGATCGTTGTTGTTCATGGTGGAGATCACGAGCGGCGATGGAAGATGAGAGGGAAGGAGATCGCGAGCCGACGGAGATGGGGTGTGGATCGCCATCGCCACCCCTCGGCCTCTATTTATTTACGGGCAGAGGGCGAGCGGGTCAGCGAGGCGTTCGAGGGGGGAAGGCGTGCAGACCGATGGGCTGACCGCCGCGCCGGCGCGTGGCCTAGCGAGTGGGCTGGCGTCGCGTTAATGAGCTGCGTAGCCGTCAAGTTCCGTCGCCTGCATGCTGCACCGGCGTGGCGTGGGAAAGCGGCGACATTTACGCCCGCATGCGTACCAGTTTCTTACCACGGCGCCCTTAATCCGGAGAAGAAACCTCTCCGTGCGGCTGACGGGTGGTCCAGATCTGTCGGAGACTCGGGTCGGACAGTGTCCGGCACCGCGAAGGCAGCCCCCAACTTTGGAGGCCCTGTTGGCGGTGCCGGACAGGTTTTTGGCTGGATATGGGCTTTGCGACCCCCCGGTGTGGCCTATTTTCTGTCTGGCGCCCTAATGGAGCTTTAGGGGCCCTATTGCGACCCCCCGGTGAAGATGCTCTCATATCATCTTTGTTGGACGGTGCTTCCAACACTTGTCACGATTTCAGCGAACAAATATATGCTTATCCATATAGGTCACTGGATCATGTTGCATGGGCATTAAATTGGACAAGAACAGGTAGTTAAACATTTTGTAAATGATTGTTATACGAGATAAGATATGTCTGTGATATAATCTAACTAAACTTCCTCGATATTAAACCATTCCTCTTAATATGTAGCTAGTTTCTTTCGGACAAAAATAAGGCTAACTACACACACACACATTCACAAATGAGAAGTTCCCATTCTCCAATTCTCCCCCGAAGGCGAATGAGAAGTTCCCGACGAGGAGGTTATCGTGCAAAACTCAAATGAAATAAACGTAAGCAAGCCACGTTTTATTGAAACTTGATTGTACGTTACGCTCACATCCATAAATGGTAGCTCATCGCCTAATTACCATAAGTTTCTCCGACGAGGAACTATGTACCAAATTCACTTAGCTGTCGAAAAACAAAAAGTACCAAATTCATCACTTTAGCTGTCAAAAAACCACCAAATTCACTTAGGGGTCATTTGGATCCCATCATTTGTTTGGAATTCATTTTCAGATTCCATGCTTAATCAGTTTGGATGTCATAGAATTGGAATGTCATTTCATTTGGAATTCCAGAGAATGCCTTTTCTATGTTAAGTCAATTCATGTCCCTAACCCTGTCATTCGTCTGGAATTCTTTTCATTTGGACTCATTTTATTTGGTCCAAATTAAATGAAATGACGGGTGCCAAACGGCGGAAATTCACAATGGCACCCGAGCTCACATACTCCTGTGTATTTCGGAAAAATAAAAAATAGTAAAACATTACGAAAAATTCTGAAAAAAATTAGAGACACACATATATGAGTTGTTCAGACTCGTGAATTTTTTCGGAATGAAAAGACATCGCCTGCACTCTGTGCAAAAAAGACAAATCAGTGTTTTCAAAAATGTGTTTTTAGATCTATTTTGACCACTCAGTTTGTCTTTTTTGTACAGAGCAAAAAAATATTTCTTTTCATTTCGAAAAAATTCACGAGTGTGAAAAACTCATATGTGTGTGTCCCCAATTTTTTGCAGAATTTTTCGTGATGTTTTACTATTTTTTATTTTCGTCGAAAATATCAGGAACTGGTGTGCTCGGGAGGCAAAACGCCTCCCCCGCCAAACGGGCCCTTAGATATGAGTGAGTCTTGCCTGCCACCTAATGGTGTTCTTGGCCTTTCCCGCCTGGTAATCCCATGCATCACAACAACATGGCGTCTACTGGTTCAAATTAGATCTTTCTTTTTTTGTGTGGGTTCCAGTCCGATCTAGTTATGGTGCATCACGAAATTTAATTTAAACCGGGACTATTCGAACAAGAATGTGCTTCAAGATAGAATTTACTAGTAGTCCAAATATGCAAACCTTTTGCACGTTAATCGATCTCCAGAAACCCCGCACAAAACTAAATCGCCGGAAAGAAGCTTTTTTGGCTGAACAGAAAGCACGGCACCGACGGCCGAATAAAAACGAGCCGTCCTGTTTTGTCTGGGCGGTAAAAACGCCTGAGCTGACCGACCGGGCGCGAAGGTTGGACTGGAACAAACCGCGCGTACTTCACGACGCGCACCACACGGTAGGCAAGGACAGCGCAAGAGGACGAAACGTGCCCACGAATGACACCACGCCGCCAGCTGCCGGGCCCCACCTCCCCTCACGTTGGACTAGCCGAGCAATAGCAAGCGCCAACGGCTACCTGCCGTCCCGTGCGCTCCTCGTCTGTCACGGTCAGTCAGCGCGTTCACCTCCTCCTCGCGTCGCGATCCCAAGCAAGCCTTCCGGGCGGGCAGGTTCCCGTCCGTTTCCGCCAACCGCCAGCCCCGCCGCACAGAGCACGGCGACACTAAAACGCGTCCAGCCAAACCCCGACACGTGGCCACACGTCTCTTCGTGGCGGACGACCGTTGGCGTCTTCGTGTTTTGCTCTGACGGCCAGTGCTGCCATCAATGGGGAAACAAAACAGAGCGAGACCGCGTCTTGTGACGAAAAGAGCGCGCGAGAAAGGGACGTTTCGGTTTCACGTCTCACATCATGTACGCAGCTCGACAACTTTGCTTACCGGCAGCTGTGTCACATGGGATTAACGTCTCCTGCGTCACGTCACACGGGGTTAACGTATCTTTCTTTGACTGTCGCCCGTTCACTTCTTCACTCGTTTTGTGACTGCCAGTGTTTACCCGTGCGTTTCCAGCAGGGAGCTGCCCATTCACTCTTCCTCTAGAGCACCCAAATGTCAAAACAAATAGTACTATAGTATATTAGTTTTTGCTACACACACATGTCTTGACTTCCTATTTGCGTGTTTTCCTCCTTCATCAATGTGTTATTCAAACTCCACTTATCGAAGAGGGACCGATAGGGTTGTTCTTTTTTGAACGAGCACAATTTTTTTTTAACAATAGCAATCTTGTTTCTTTTCTACCGAAAACAAGGTTGTTCTTCAATCTCATCCACCTAGATTTAAACCTTACAATTGAGATGAACTGTGATGCTTAATTGAGTACCCTCATTTTTGCGCTAAGTGGGGTAACATGTACCTGTGTTAAGTGGCAGATACGATCAATTTTAGCATAGGTAGGCGACGCGCACTCGTGCGTGCTCATGTGGTTGTCTGAGTGTGGTATGTGCATCACTTTGTACGCTTAGAAAAAAAATCATGAATTATAACCAATCCATCGTACGAAGATAACAAAAATTTAACAAGAAATTACCATCAATACATCTTATATTTTTAAATTCACTTAAGTAATATGAGAGTTATAAAAAATTAGTCAAATGAGGGTTGGAGCCTTGTGCAATTCAAATAGGGTCTCTTTGGAATCCATGATTGAGAGATGTAGAAATAGGAAACCACATGGTGTTCTAACATGTTTGTGAATGCAAAATAGATGATTGCGAAACACATGAAAACTGTAAGAATACTCGTTTGGAAAAAACACATTGAAATTGCATCGTTCCTACGCAACTGAGTCTTAAAAAAATTGGAGTGGATGTTCAAATTCCAAGGTAATTAGGCATGTCAATTTTGGTAACATAACTCCTTTTGGTTAAAAGACGGTGTGAAATTCCTATTATCTGAGGTGTGCCAATCGTACAACCCATTTGCACAACAGATTTGGAATTTGTGATTCAAACTTTTGTCCAGGAAGGATACCCCATTAGGACTGGTGTACTATTGTCTAGCTCTCCGAGGATAGGAATTGTGACCACATCGACATCCCTTTTGCTCTGGGTCTGTCCAGTGCTCATTCGAATGAGAACTAAATAAGAATTATCTTAATTTTAATTCGAATGGCGTCGGCAAATTTTAAAGAAGATTTCAGTTGTAGCAAATAAAAAATTAGTTTACCATTTTCTTTTTGAGTCTAAAAAATGGTTTAACATAAAAAACCTTAGTTGGAATTAATATGCAACTGCCTTGTATAACCATCGTGCAATTGGAAATATTTCAGTTCCAACCATTGCACAATTTACTAGCACAAATATCCACATCCAATGACTAAGTAGGTGAGTGAGTATGAGAGCCATTTTCCCTTTTGTATGGTAAAAAATTGATAAACGGATCTCATATGGTCCAAAACAGTTGTGGTGCAATGAAAATGAGGTATATATGGAGATAACACTATAATTTACGAGTGTAACTTTCGAGAGAGTGATAGTAAAAACCATATAACTTCGGAGATTGTTTAAAAAACTCCTCTCTCGGATACATAAGACTCGTTTGGGTAGTTTAATTTGAATTTCCAAAACGTCCTATATCAAGTATAACTGAGGTAGTAGAGACCATTAACGTTAGAAGTATACTAGTCTATAAGAAATGTTAGCACGGAAGGCATGGGCCATACTATATGTTTTGGTCAACATAAAATCTAGCCCCTTAATTGCGCCAGGAAACTCGCTCGTTGTGCATGGCATGAGCCAGCCGTATCCTGCAACAGACAAAACATTTAAAAACAATGAGACTAGTCACAGTGGGAAGTAACATAAACTAGTATCATGCATATGATACTACTCTATGTTATTATCTCCATAGTGGGTAGTAACATATTTGTAGTATCATGCTATATCACATTTATTAGCATGTAGACTCATTGTGCCTCGAAATCTGTTATGTTACGGTATCATATTATGATACCACTACCCCTTCTCTCTTCATTTATTATTGTGCCACATCATCTTTTTGCCAACATGGCATGCATGATACTAGCTATGATACCCCCATTGTGACTAGTCTGAGCCAGTCGCAGTCCAGTTCACAATATAGCAAGCTAGTCCAGTTCTCACGGGAGCGGCCACCGCGACGCGCACTTGCCCCCGTATATAATCCCCATTCAAACGACCGTTTGCCCCAGACGACCCAGGACCGAATCCAAACCTAATCACAGATCGAGGAAAAAGCACAGAGGCGGAGCCGCACCCAAGACCGCGTCCATTTCTCAAGGCCCTCCTAGCCATGTCCTGCACGGTCGCCATCCCGAGCTCGCCGGTCTTCTCCCCGTCGCGCCGCCCGCTCTCCTGCAAGGCCGCCTCCGCCTCGCCGGAGTCCGTCTCCGTCTCCTCGCCCGCGCCGCCCGCGTCCACCGCCGGCTCGCCGCTCCGGCCGTTCTCGCTGCTGCGCGCCCAGATCCGAGAGGAGGCCTCTCCGACGCCTCAGAAGTCCGGCTCTGCCCCTGCCGGGTCGGTCCTGAAGAGGCGGCGGCCGGCGCCGCTCATGGTGCCGGTGGACGGCGCGGCGGTTGCTGCTGCAGCTGCGGCGGCTGTGGCCGCCGTGGAGTCAGATCCGAGGAACGAGGTGGAGGAGGAGGGGGACGAGTTTGCGGCCTACTGCAGGAGGGGTAGAGGGAGGAGAAGGGTTGAGATGGAGGACCGGCATGTGGCCAAGGTCGCTCTCGGTGGAGACCCCGATGTGGTAAGCTCGATACAACTTCTGCTTGTTATGAATTTGTTTGCACGATTTTTGCGGAATAGAATTAGGATTTTTCAGATTCATGTTTACTAAACTAACCTTGCTCTTTTTTTTCCCAACTCTTCAGGCGCTGTTTGCTGTCTTTGATGGCCACGGTGGGAAGAGCGCGGCGGAATTCGCTGCCGAAAACATGCCCAAGTTCATGGCAGAGGAGATGAAGAAGGTGCACGGCGGTGACAGTGACGAAATCGAGGGGGCTGTGAAGAAGGGTTACCTGAAGACGGACGAAGAGTTCCTCAAGAGGGAGGAGAGCGGGGGAGCATGCTGTGTTACCGCATTGCTCCACAAGGGCGGCCTCACCGTGTCTAACACGGGAGATTGCCGCGCTGTCCTCAGCCGGGCTGGAAAGGCAGAGGCGCTCACCTCCGATCACCGGGCCGCGCGTGACGACGAGAGGGAAAGGATCGAGAACCTGGTAACTACCCACTGTCCAAGGCTTGAGATTGTTTGTGCATTCCAGTGCCCTGCAATGGATTATGTGACTTATGCCATTTCTGTTGCAAAATTTCAGGGTGGATTCGTGGTGAATTATCGAGGAACATGGCGAGTGCAGGGCTCCTTGGCTGTGTCAAGAGGCATCGGCGACGCACACCTCAAGCACTGGGTGGTCGCTGATCCGGACTCCAGGACACTCCTCGTCGACCCGCAGTGTGAATTCTTGTTGCTTGCCTCGGACGGCCTGTGGGATAAGGTGGATAACCAGGAAGCCGTAGACATTGCCAGGCCTCACTGCATCAGCAACGACAAGGTTTCTCGTGTGGATGCGTGCAGAAGGCTTGTCGAAACTGCGGTTTCCAGGGGCTCTACCGATGACATCAGCGTTTTGATCATACAATTGCAGAAGTTCTCAGGTTCTTCTTAACTTGCCGTTGCTGGAGGAACTGGACTCTCACTCTAGGAAGTAGAACTAACAGAGTGGTGTGTCAAGGGGATGAGCAGGATAGGCAGATACCATATGTGATTTCCCAAGCAAAAATTTAGGTGTGCTTGCACTATTTTGCTGGGGTTACAGCATTTGACTCTTTTGGTAGCACCGTTCTTTTGCACTTACGGTTCTTTATGTACTTATTAATTTAATTTAATTCCATTCATTCTTTGAACTAATGTAATAAGGCGGGATTAGTACTCACCTCATACTGGAAGAAGCTATTCTGTATGTACATGGTTGACTTGCCGGTTTCAGTTTAGTTGAGACTCGTTGATTCAGCTGTACATGTTAACTGCCTTTTGAGTCGTTTTCATGATTTTTTCACTCTTCAAACTGTGTATGTTTGTTAATGAGTCTGATGGCAGTCACATATTTAACTTGAAATTCACTAAAATCACCGGTTTGAGAAATATGGGTGCTCTTAAAGTGAAAGAATTGGTGAGTTCGACTGTCTATTTATTTGATGGAAATAGAAGTCTTGGTGAGTATTCAATTAGGCCAGCAATGTGCTACCAAAAATTTACTCAAATGCAAACCTCAAAAGTCTCCAAGGAAGTACTCCCTCCGTTTCTAAATATAAGATGTTTTAGTCACTTCACATGTTGACTAGATACAAGCTAGAGTGAGTGAGCATATATACAATAAAGTGTGTCTAGATACATGTGATAGTAACGGAGGGAGTAGTTTGCAGATCTAAACCTCGAGGTGATAGTTTTTTAAAGTCAAACTACAAATCATGATCAGACGGTCTGTTTTGCTTCAAATACCAACTCATCAGGCGCGGTACAGCCGGCAAGGGAACTAGGTTGATTGGCCGAACAATTAATTCTTTTTATCGCAATAATTGGCAACGCGTATGAATTGCGACTGAAAATAAAATGCATTCGGCGATGCACGCGTAAAGGCACACCAACCTGCCGCGTCTGCATGACCGATCGAAGAACCACCGGGCTAAGTAACACCTAGAATTTGTGCGTTGAAACGAAACGCGTGTTCGAGAGATACTCCAGTAATAATGAAAGTATCCGCGTTCAGTACGATGGAGCTACCGATCAATTGAGTATCCAGAAGTAGTAGAAGTCGTAGCAGCACACACACTTCTTTCGATTTCCACATGGCCGTATGTGTGTTCAGACTTCGGACAGAAAATGTTTAGTCAAGTCTTTTTGTTTAGGAGCAGGTTAGTCAAGTTTCTGATCATTGTTTGTAGAGCTTTCGGCCGTGCTCTGCTGTAGACACGTTTGTCTAGCAAAATTATTCGGTGAGTTTGACCTTGATTTCTTACATGACTGCATTTTTCTAACGGTTTTGGTAATTCTCATAGATCTCACTCTAGAACCGTTAGATTTGCAATGCGGTTTATTCAACCAATGAATTGTGTATGAGTTGCAACTAAGATTTCCCCCTGTTGCATATGAGTTGGACATAGGTTGCAATTAAGTTTTTCTAGTTGCAGATGGGTTAGATGAGTTACAACTGTGATTCTCCATTTGCAGATGGTTTGCACATGAATTGCAACTGATTTTTTTTTCAGTTGCACATGAGTTATGCATAGGTTGTAACTGAGATTTTTCCAGACGCATATGATTTGCACATGACTTGCAACTGAAATAGGTGACGTCATAAGAGTGAGAATTAGTGCGATTTGGATACACATAACGGTTTCCGCACATAATCAAAGATCTTTATCGTGTGAACGTTTAGCTTTCTCATTTGCACTTATATTTTGTTTCACGATACTTTACATAATCTGAGATGATACTTTAGCGGTATCCCATCATTGACACTTTGATCACTATAGTTAGTTATCCTCGTTACGTTGCATGTACTCTTTTACTTGCTACCGTCTTCCGATATCTCCGTGAGTAACATATAGTCACATTACCTGACCACGCGATGATGGACATTGTAATATGGAAAGGGCACATAGTGTGTCTCTTCATTTTTGAGGAGCAAATCCCAGTCTGGACATATCTAGTACCACCACATACTTCCCGTATACCCAAAAGACACTTTTATAATTATCCAGTTATGGAATAACGTTTGGTGTGTTATAAGCGATAGGCAAATAAAACGATGAATAAAAGCAAGATCACAACATGGGACACGAGATTTTAACGTGGAAAACCCTTCCAAAGAGGAAGAGAAAAAACCACGGGTGCTAGCCAGCAAATCTTCACTATATCCGGTGAGGTTACAAACACCGGGGATTTACAGCAATGATCCTATCCCGTGCGGCGGCTTACAAGATGTATTTATAGCGGTCGCTTCGGCCCAGCGTCCCGGCTAGGCCACTCCGTCAAAACTTAACTGTGCCCTTTATATGAATTTGTATTGATCACAATTTAGTAACATGGTGTCCCCAAAGTAACCATCTATTACCCTAGACTATGATACTCTCATGGTGTAAGGATGATTAGAAAATGTGATTACATATGATAAGAAAATATTGATAATGTATTAACGATATATCGCACAGTATATCATCGGGTCTATCCAACACTATTGTCGGGGGAATGATCCCCCGATATGCCAAAGTCCACGACTCGGCAAGATCTAGCAGCTGGCTGGCCAAATCCGGCTGGCCCTCCTGCTGGTTGGCCAAATCTGGCTGCCCTGAAGCCCTGGCCGGCTGGCCATCTGCCTGGCCGGCTGGCTGCCCTGAAGCCTTGTCCGGCTGGACAATCTGTCCTACTGGACGCCTGTCCGGCTGGCCGCCTGCCAGCCAGACACGGAAGACCCGACAACGACGACGCCCGATACAGTTGCTACACGACGCCGACCACACCGACAAGACATAAAGGAGAAGGCCATACCGGCCACGACTGCCTCCACGACGAACAGTGCGGGGCGTGCGGTAGACCGCTGACCCGGATCCGGCGGAGGCGGAGCCGGCAGGACAGGAGGCGCGCCGCCCGGCTCCTCACGTCCCCGACAGCGACGCCTCCATACCGTGCGGCGTCCACTGTGCCTGATGGAAGAACACTGTGTCGGAGATTGTCCCCAGGAACTAGGGGTGTCTCCAAGGTATCGTGTAAGGGGCTGAACACGGAGTCAAACAATCCACAACGTGCTCCGGCGACGGTGCTCGTCAGGCTCGCTGCGGACGACACTGCAGAGATTGACACAAGGTCTTACCCAGGTTCAGGGCCCTCTTGTGGAGGTAAAACCCCTACGTCCTGCTTTCGTGTATTGCACTGCTTGGAGAGATTACAGTACAAGGAGAGAGCTTGTCGAGCTCGAGGTCGCTAACAATGGCTACTTGCTAGTCTTCAGATCTAGGGTTTTTGGGTAGGCTCCTAGACTCCAAGACCGAACCCCTTGCTTGGGCGTGCTCCCCCTCCTTTTATAGGCGCCCTGGGCCTCTTCTGCCCAAACATTTGGGCGGGAAGGGCTACCACATGGCGACGAAGGAAGAGGCGCGGTGCACCGTAAAGGTGAGGTCTACCATAAAGGTGAAGCTCGTGGACGCGGTCCATGGAAGGGGAACGGCGTCACCAAAGCTGAAAAGGGGCACCGACCAGCTGGACCGGGAGCTGGCGCTTGTCGAGGTGGGAGGTGGCCCACGGTGACGTCGTCCTTGGCGCGTAGCTGCAGACTGTTCCCTTGTCACCAAAGAGGCAATACTCGTTGTCCGCTTTGCTTGGCTCCACTTTGTTGACTGCTTTATACATGGAAACGGCAACTGCGGCGTTGTCGTCATCGCGCGTAGGCACGCGCGTCACTCTGCACCTGGCGCTGAGCCCATGTGCGCTCTGCCGCGGGAGCAGAGATGGCTTCATGAAGAAAGCGCTTCGCGAGGCGAAAAGCCTCGCCAAGCCCTTCAGCTTGGTCCTTGGCAGGATTGCGGGCGGCGTCGGAGACGCCTTGTCGAAGAGCGATCCCTCGCCAAGGGAAAGAACCCTTGGCGAGGAGAAGAACCCTTCGCGAGGAGAGAAATCCTCGCGCAGCTCGCCAGGCTTGGAGAGCCTGGTTCTTAGCGAAAATCATCCAAAGAATCTTGCGGGCCCTGGCAGGCCGGCCCGTGGTACCCTGGTTTCCACTGTGCCGACAGTAGCCCCCGGGCCCGTGATGGGCACGCCGAGGCCCATGGACGAAGGCGAAGCGTCGAGGGGCCAAAGATGCCTGGCAGGGCCGCGACACGTGTCACGCAGCGGTTGTGCCCGCGGCCACGACCTCCTCGGCTCCAACGGGCGACGTGGTGGGGCCCGCCACAACTCGAGTGCTGGTCAATAAAGCCTGGGCGCGCAGGCGGCGCCCATTACTTCTCCCGTAACTCCTCCGCACACTTCTCCCCACGCCTCCAATCTCTCCAGAGAGTTTCCAATCTCCAGAGCACTCTTCTTCTTCTCCGGCGACCATGGCACCCAAGAGAGCAGCCGCCGACTCGAAGGGCAAGGCCACCGCGCAGGCGAGCTCGTCTACGGTGGCGGCGCGGGCAGGTACGTCCGCGGCGATGGCGCGCGCCGCTGCTCTCGAGGGAGCACTGCCGCGGACGCGTGTCACTGCGGCAACGATAGCGACGGTGCGCCACCTAGCGGCGGCGAAAACCAACGAGCACGGCGCCACCGAACTGAGGCCGGTAGCAGGCTCACCGACACCTTCTACCCCATCTTTCTTCATACTCTCTACGCCGGCCTGGTACCACCATTCTCTGATTTCCTCCTGGCGATCTTGGAGACGTACCAGATCCAACTCCTTCATCTTCATCCCAACTCCATCCTCATCCTTGCCATCTTCGCCCACTTCTGCGAGGCCTGCGTCGGCATCCGTCCCTCGGTGGCGCTCTTCCGCAGTTTCTATTCTCTTCGGAACTCCGCCAAGGGCGAGCAGCTGGGGTGCGTCTCCTTCCGCATCGTCGACGCCAGGAGCGACAACTACATCCCCATCGCCTGGAGTGGCGAGGACGCCGTCACCAAGGTGACGAAAAAGGTTGACAAGTTCCGCGAGAAGTGTCTCTTCGTCGACGCCAAGGCCACACACCCTCTCCTGGAGGTGCCCGAGGCGCCGCCGAGGAAGTGGGCGCGCTGGGCGAGCGCGGACTTCAGGGGCTCGAAGCTCGACGCGGTGTATGTGTACATCCGTCACATCCGCGAGGCAGGGGTCACCGGCCAAATGGTGGCGAAGGACTTCACCAGGAGCCGTATCGCTCCCCTCCAACAGCACGCCGAGCCAGTGTGGCAATACGACGGCAAGGACGACGCCATGCGGCTAAGCAGGGACGGCTTCGAGCCTGATGTGCTCCGCCAAATTATGAACGTTCTCTTCACATCGCCGAAGATCCCATCCGCCAAGAAAGAGGCGGCCAAGCCGCTCATTGTCTTCACCGAGGAGAGCATAGAGGAGCAGCGCTCGCATATGCCCACGTTCGACGAGTGGGGAATCGTGCCCGCGGGGCACAGCGGGCCTCGCCCTAACCCGTGGGCGGCGGAGCCAGAGTACGTGGATGAGGCTCCTGAGGCTGAGGAGGCCGAGTCCGCCGAGGAGGAGGCCTCGAGAAGCGAGGACCCCCTTGGCGAGGATGAGGCTTCAAGGGGCGCTGACCCCGTCGGCGAGGGCGCCGGATCCTCGAGGAGTGCCCACGCCGAAGTGGACCTCCAGGTGCTCTCCTCCGGCGACGAGGAGGACGCCTTCCGCATCGTCCGCTCCCAGCGCGCCGAGGAGGAGGAGACGAGCGGCGGCGGAAGAGGGCGTTGCGAGCCCCGCTCCAAGGCGGTCCACGACAGGAGGGCGGCAACCACGGGAGGCATCCCTCGCGCGGAGACAGGAGCGGCCCGGGAGGAGGCCGGAGCAAACCTCATCCAGCCTCCCAAGGCGAAAAAGAGGGTGTGGGTGATGGCTGGCGAGTAAGCCCTCGACTTCTCCTTCTTCCTCAATATTTCACTTTAAGAATTCCCCCCTTTGAAGGATTTTCGACCTGTCTTCCTTTCAGGCAGCCCGCGGAGCCAAAGAGACGGCGGCTCGGCGGGGCTGGAGGGACCACCAGCGTCGCCATGGAGACGCCTGCAGCCGGCGAGCCGCAGCAGGCAGTTGTTTCTCCCGCGGTCGAGCACCGCGCGGAGACGGTGATGGCCGAGGAGAGCGTAGCGTCGCCGATTCGGGCGACGACTCCTCCAGCGGCGGAGCACCGCGTGGAGGAGGAGACCGCAGAGGCGGCGGCGTCGCCAACCAGGGCGGCGACTCCTCCAGTCCAGCCAGAGGCGGAGGAGGAGACCGTGGACGAGGACATCGTCGCGGAGCCGCCTCCAGAGGAGGGGGCCTCGAGAAGGGCTAGGGCCGCGGCGGACGCGGCCGCTGCAGAGGGGGCCGGAGGCGCCCCTGTGGAGCAGGAGGCAGAGACACCTCTGGAGCCCCCGAGCGACGGGGCCAGGGGCGAGGAGATGCCTAGTCCCCTGAGGGCTCTCGACGCGGGCGGCGAGGGAGATGCCCCCACGATCCCCCATGCCGCGGCGGGGGCCGCTACAAGTTCGGGGCAGGATGCCCTAGGCGCCTCGACAAGTGTCGAGGGAACTGCACCCAGCAGCAGCGTGGGAGTCTCCTTGGCGCTGCAAGCGCCACATCGCCAAGCGGCCTATCGCCGGATCATCCTCAACCGGGCGCGGCGAGCGCTCGACGGGCTGGAGGAGCAGCTCGCCAAGGAAGAAGACACCCTGGCGGAGGAAAAGGCAAGGCTTGGCGACGCCTGGATTCTTCTCCACGAGAGGGTGGAGATGTGTCACCGGCAAGACGCGTCGGCAAAGGCGGCTCGCGAGGAAGCGATCCGCTTCGCCAAAGAGACCCGCGACAGCGTCAAGCGGGAGGCGCAGGAGGTGATGGAGGAGCTCGACGCCGCCAGGGAAGCACTTGAGGCGGAAACCACCTCCAAGCATGACGAGCTGGCGGCCGCGAAGCAGAAAATCGCCGCCGACTCCGAGGCCGCCAAGGCCAGCCTGAACGAGCTCCGCGAGCAACTGGACGCCCGCGAGGGGCAGCTGGAGGAGCGTGAAGGTCGGGTGGCCACCGACGAGGCCAACCTTGCGGCGGAGCATAAGAGGCTCCAAGAAGAGGCTGACCTCAAAGTCAAACTCGTCCGCGAAAACCTCTCAAAGGAGTATGACGAGAAGGTCGCGAAGCACGAGGACCGCCTCAAGACCAAGCGCAAGGAGCTCGAGAAGCGCGTCAAGGAGCTTGAGCAGGAGGAGAAAAGGTTGACCTCCTGCCTCGAGGTCTCTCGGGAGGCCCAGGCGCGCGCCGAGGGGAACGCCTTCGCCTTAGAGAGGGACCTGGACGAGCTCCGGCAGCAGGTGGGGCCGGTCGCAGCCCTGGTGGAGCAGGCACGAGACCAGCGCCAGGTTGACCGGTTCATGACGCGCCAGCGTCAAAGCATTCTCCAGAGCTTGGTGAGCCGCGTGCGCGCCGTCGGGAGAGATCTGAGGATCGACGTCCCTTCCTTCTCCGCGGCGACCGACGACGAAACTTCATACTCGCACTTCTTCGAGCAGTTCCTCGGAAAGCTTGAAGGGGTCGCGAAGAGCTTCGACAAGCGTGTCGTGGAGGAGAGTCGCGACCTCCTCGTCGTCGCTGTTACCAATGTCTTCAGCAACCTCGTGAGGCTCCAGCCCTCACTTGATCTTGAGGACGTGATGGTGCCACCGCGCGCCATCAGCGACAAAGCGCGGGAGACCGCCACGCAGGCCGCCATCACGTACGCCAAGAAATTCGACCAAGTCTTGGTCGATGAAGACGAAGGCAACGGCGAGGGAGGTGCCCTAGGAGCAAGAGCTGGCGCGGATGGAGCGGGGACCTCGGGAGGCGCGATGGCCTGAACTCCTTCCTGTAGCAAGTTCTTGTACTTAGCTTGACGAGGCGTTTCCGCCCTGAAGAGGGTGTTGGTTCCCTGGCGAGGCGTTGTTGCCTTGGAGAGGGTGCCTGAGGCTTGGAGGGCCTGTTTTCCTGCACTTGGAGAAATAGGCATACCCACAAGCGATAGATAGCTAAGGAATCTTATGGTGCTCGTAGGTTCCTTCATGTGTGTCTCGCGAGGAGAAACAGGCACCAAGGTTTTGGTGATCCTTGGTGAGTTGACGTGCGCGGGAGCTGACCCATGAGTTCAGAGCTCCTTGGGAGTTGACATGCATGAGAGCTGACCCGCAAGTTCAGAGCTCGGATCCCTTGGGTTTTAGGCGCTGCCGGGATGCTCCCGTGGCATGGCACCCTGCTAGCCCCCGCTCGTGAGATACACAGGAGGGATCATACGAGCGAGAAAGAAAAGCGAATAACACCGAAGCAAAGAACACCGAAGCGACAAAATATGCTGGCGCGATGCGCAAAGGTTCAATTTGGCCTGAAACATAGGCTCATTACACTGGCCTGGCCAGAAGCACAAAAAATCCACCATGCTCTTGGCATGGGGTCCACATTCTGTGGCTGAGACTCTCGAGGGGCGTGCCCGAGGCAGACGCATGTAGAGAGAGCTCAGGGGGCCCCTATGCGGGGGTGGCTTTTTAGCCTGCGTTCCACCATGACCGGCATGGGGATCCACCTCGCCAAGACATGGTGCCTGAAGAGGTTACCATGCCGAGGCTTGGTGGCTTGGGAGTCTTCTCGAACGGCCCGCGGCAACGTGTAGTAGAGAGGGGAGCCCGAAATTTTTCCTCGTGGAGGGTGATAGCGCGTGGCTCTCCCTTGATGCAAAAAATTGCTCGCCGAGGGCGATCAGGGGTAGAACTTGCGTAGGTGCTGGATGTTCCAGGGGTTGGTGACAGGGATGCCGTCCTCCGTCTCGAGCCGCGCTGAGCCAGGCCTGGCGATGTGCACGACTCTGTAGGGGCCTTCCCACATCGGTGAGAGCTTGTGGAGGCCTGCCCTGGAGAGGACTCTCCTCAGGACAAGGTCTCCTGCTTCGAGAGTGCGTGGGCGGATGTGGCGGCTGTGATAGCGACGGAGGTCTTGCTGATACCTTGCTGCTCTCAGGGCCGCATTGCGGCGGAGCCCTTCAAGCAGCAGTAGGTCGTCGTTGCGGAGTTCGTCCACCTCAGCCTCCTTGAAAGCCAAGACTCGCGGAGAGCCATGAGTGATCTCGCTGGGGAGGACGGCTTCAGCGCCATAGACAAGGGAGAACAGTGTCTCACCAGTTGGCTTTGTTGGCGTGGTGCGGATGGACCAGAGCACCGAGGGGAGCTCATCGATCCAATGCTTGCCGCTGGCCTTGAGGTGGTTGAAGCTTCTCATCTTGAGGCC
Organism: Puccinellia tenuiflora; assembly: GCA_012064385.1. Taxonomy (NCBI): domain Eukaryota; kingdom Viridiplantae; phylum Streptophyta; class Magnoliopsida; order Poales; family Poaceae; genus Puccinellia; species Puccinellia tenuiflora. The sequence goes on from QRDG01001938.1 coordinate 215,308, forward strand.
CTTGAGCACCTCGGTGTTGGCTCGTTCGGCCTGCCCGTTGCTTCGTGGATGCGCCACCGAGGCGTAGCAGATTTGGGCACCGATGCTGCCGCAGTAGGACTTGAAGGCGCCACTGATGAATTGTGAGCCGTTGTCGGTGATGATGCGGTTGGGCACGCCGAAACGGCAGACCAGGCTCCTTATGAATTTTACCGCCGACTTCGCCGGAATGGTGCGCACAGGCTCCACCTCAGGCCACTTGGTGAATTTGTCGATGGCGACGTAGAGGTAGCGGTAGCCCCCGAGCGCTCGCGGGAAGGGTCCCAGCAGGTCCAACCCCCAGACCGCGAACGGCCAGGAGAGCGGGATCGTCTGGAGTCCTTGCGCAGGCTGGTGGATTTGCTTGGCGTGGAATTGGCATGCGTCGCAGGTTTGGACGATTTCGGCAGCATCTTGAAGCACTGAGGGCCAGTAGAAACCACTCCGGAAAACCTTGCCTGCGATGGTGCGCGAGGAAGAGTGGTGGCCGCACTCGCCGCTGTGTATGTCGTTGATGAGCTGGCGGCCCTCCTCGGCAGGGACACACCGCAACGCAACCCCATTGGGTCGCTTGCGGTACAAGTCTCCGTCGTGAAGGCAGTAGGACCTGGCCTGGCGAGCAATTCTCTCGGCCTCTGCGTCGTCTTCGGGGAGGGCTCGGTTCTGCAGGTAGTTCTTGATCTCGTCGATCCAACCAGTGTCTTGTCGTACTAGAGTCAGCAGCAAACGATCGCCCGAGGGCAACCCACAGTTTGGTGCTCCGCTCGGTGGGGCAGGTGGGAGCTCCTCGTCGATGCTGAAGCTGACCACAGGTTGCTTGACTGAGGCCTTGGTGAGCCTCTCCTCGAACACTCCAGGCTTCTGGGCTTCTCTTCTTGCTGCTCGCCGAGCAATTTCATCTGCCTCTTGGTTTTCTGCCCGTGGGATGTGCTTAAGCTCCATGCCCCTGAAGTGTTTTTCCAGCCTGCGTACCTCTTCAAGGTAGGCCACCATGTAGGTGTCCTTAGGCGTGTAGCTTTTGTTGGAGAAGTTGACGAGGAGCTGGGAGTCGCCCTTGATGAGGATGTACTTGATGCCGAGGGCGATGGCGGCTTTGAGCCCGGCGAGGAGGCCTTCATACTCAGCGATGTTGTTGAAGACCTTGTCGCTGTCCTTAAAGCACAGTTGGACGGCGTAGTAGAGCTTGTCGCCTGTTGGTGAGGTGAGAACGGCGCCAGCCCCTGCACTCCTGGCCGCAAAGGCACCGTCGAAGTGCATGGTCCAGTGGCTTGGCGTCGTTCCTCCTGAGGCTGTAACCTCCTCTTCTGGGAGCTCTTCGTCTTTGCGCGTGTCCGTCCACTCGGCCATGAAATCAGCCAGCACTCTGCCCTTGATGACCCTGGTGGTGTCAAACTCCAGCTCGAAAGGTTGTAGCTCAATGCCCCAGCCTGCGACGCGATCTGTCGTGTTCGGGTTGCGCAGAACCTGCTCCAGGGGATATGAGGTGACCACCTTGATGGGGTGACCCTGGAAGTAGTGGCGCAACTTCCTGGAGGCGATGAGGAGCGAGAAAAGGAGCTTTTGCTGCATGGGATAGCGCTCGCGAGCATCCCGCAGCACTGTGCTGACGAAGTACACAGGGTGCTCGACGAGTGCAGTTGTTGGTGAGGTAGCGGCTGGCTCCTCCCCAGGCTCGTGGAGTCCTTGGCGAGGTTTCCTTGGGGCTGGGGGCCTGACGAGGCTGCTTCCTTGTCGGGGGGTTCTGGGCTTGGCGAGGTGGAGTTCTGCTTGTCGAGGACTGGCTCTTCTCTTTCAGCCACCAAGACCGCGCTTGCCGTCTGAGGAGTGGCTGCAAGGTACAGCTTCAGAGGCTCGCGAGGGCGTGGGGCGACCATGATGGGTGGGCTCGCCAGGTATTTCTTCAAGTCCTCAAAGGCCTTTGCTGCTTCGGGGGTCCACTTGAAAGGACCGGACCTCTTCATGATCTTGAAAAATGGCAGCGCCCTCTCACCGAACTTGGAGATGAAACGGCCAAGGCTGGCCATACATCCCGCTAAGCGTTGCATGTCCTTGAGGCGACGAGGGGGCTGCATCTGCTCTATGGCCTTGATCTTGTCTGGGTTGGCCTCAATGTCGCGGTGGGATACTAGGAAACCGAGGAGCTTGCCTGAAGGGACCCCGAAGACGCACTTGGCGGGGTTCAGCTTGATGTTGACCTTGCGTAGGTTGGCAAAGGTCTCCTCGAGGTCCTGGATGAGCGTGTCCTTCTCGCGGGTTTTGACGACGATGTCGTCGATGTAGGCCTCTGCATTCCTCCCCATTTGAGCTCCCAAGGCGATCCTCATGAGGCGCTGGAAAGTGGCGCCAGCGTTCTTCAGACCGAAAGGCATACAGACGTAGCAGAACACACCGCAAGGGGTGAGAAATGCTGTCTTCTCCTCGTCCTCCTTCGCCATCTTGATCTGGTGATAACCAGAGAAGGCATCCAGAAAACAGAGGAGCGCGCAGCCGGCGGTGGAGTCTACGATCTGGTCGATCCTCGGGAGGGGATAGGGGTCCTCGGTGAAGTCGATGCAGAGGCGACTCCCTCCGGTGTGCTTGGGGACGACCACACCATTGGCGAGCCAAGTGGGGTGGACCACTTCCTTGATGATGCTGGGCTTCTTCAGCTTGTCTACTTCCTTGACGATGAAGTCTTGCTTCTCTGGCGCCTGGCGCCGCGCTTTTTGCTTGACGGGGCGTGCGTTTGGGCACACGGCTAAGTGGTGCTCGATCACCTCCCTCGGTACTCCAGACATATCTGACGGTGTCCAGGCGAACATGTCAGAGTTTGCCCTGAGGAAGGCGACGAGCGCGCTTTCCTATTTGGGAGGCAGGTTGGCGCCGATGGTGACGCAAGCCCCCGAGCCACTCGCCTCCAGAGACACTTGTTTTGTCGCGGCCTTCTCCTGGGAGAACAGCTGCTTCTTCTTCGCGGGGGGCCTCGGGAGGGGTTCCTCGTCCTCATCGGCGGGTGACGCCACCGCGGCAGCCTTGTAGGCCGCCTGCGCAGCGTACAGGGCGTCCGAGACCACGCCGCGGATGACAATGGTGCCACCCGAGCCAGGGAGCTTGACGAGGTTGTAGGCGTGGTGGGTCACCGCCATGAATTTGGCGAGGGCGGGGTAGCCGAGTATGGCGTTATAGGGTAGGCCGATGTGCGCGACGTCGAAGTCGATCAGCTCGGTGCGGTAGTTGGCCTGGGTGCCGAAAGTGACGGCGAGCCTCACCTGCCCCAAGGGGGTGGTAAGACCATCTGTCACTCCCGAGAAGGACCTGGTAGGCATGAGCCGCTCGTAGGGCACCTGTAGCTTCTCGAATGTCTCGACGGAGATGACGTTGAGGCCAGCACCCCCATCAATGAGCGTCTTAGTGACGGCGATATTGTTGATGGTGGGGGTGCAGACCAACGGGATGGTGCCAACGGTTGAAGTGGACTTGGGGTGGTCGCCGGAGTCGAAAGTAATGGGGCACTGGGACCACTTGAGGGGCCTGGAGGCCTCGACTCCAGGGAGGGCTGCCGCGACCTCGCGAGCGAGTTGCTTGAAGTGGCGGTTGGAGCGAGGGGCCTGAGCCCATAGTTTAAAAAACCGGACCGGACCGCCGGTTCGACCGGAAAAAACCGGAACCGGAGCCTCAGCCGGTTTCTTAAGCGCACTGGACCGGTCGCGCCAGCGGACCGGAAAAAACCGGATGAATCGCGGTTGGACCGGCGGTTTTCATACTAAACCGGACCTTCCGGTTCAACCGGCTCAATAGACTGAGCGTTAACAAAATTTTAATTCCGTCGTAGGCAGGAATCGAACCCCGCACCTCACGTGCACGCGCTAACTGGAAACAAGCATCTAACCAGCGGACCAACAATTGTTTCATGCAGGAATTAGAGACGCATACCTATATATATAGCATCTACACGGTAGCAATAAAAATTCACTACAGGATACGCTTTCCTGTTTTACACACAAATATCACTGCATGTACATGCGTCTGTTACTTGGCGGTTGGGATATGAGAGTAAGTCAGAAGTTTGATGTTCATATGTTGACTCTCCGTTATGTCATTATTATGCCAAATTACAAGTATGAATTATTTTGCATACAAAATTAATTATTTATTGCAATATTTATAAGTAAAAAATTATACTGTATTACTTTGTATATCTTAAAAACCAGACAGTGAACCGGTGAACCAACGGTCCGACCAGTAAAAACCTGAACCGACAACCTCACCGGTTCGATCACCGGTCCGGTTTTTTAAACTCCGCCAAGGATGCAAGCGGCTCCACGAGGTACCTGGTAGCCCTCGTCAGCCTCGGCAGGCAGGTTGTCGTTTGCGGGCTGGGCAGCGTTGGCCTGGGGGTTCTGCTGGTAGTTGTCGTTGTAGTTGTTGTTCCAGCGTCGCCCCCCGCGGCCGCTGCGGCCTCCGCCGCGGCCGCCGCGGCCTCCGTTTGCCTCGCGAGCCTCGCGAGCCTCGCGAAGCCTCTTGATGTCGAAGCAGTCCTCGGTGGCGTGAGAGTGCCTGTTGTGGTAGATGCAGAAAGGGCGATCATCCTTCTTCTCAGGTCCTGCGGCTAGAGTAGCAGCTTGGCGAGACTGCTTGGCGTCAGGCTCTGCCGCGAGGACCGCAGTAGTCTTGCGCTTCTCAGAGGATTTCTTCTTCTTGGACCCCTCGGCGGGGTCCCCTGGCTCGTTCTTGACGAACAAGCGACCCTCTTCAGCCTTGGCGCACTTGTCCGCCAAGTCGAAAAGCTTGACGACGGTGGTGATGTTGTCGTGGATGCCGAGCTTCTCGAGCATCCGCACGTCTGTGACCCCAGCCTGGAAGGCCGAAATGACCTGCGCGTCGGTGGCGTTGGGGATCTTGTTGCGCACTTGGCTGAAGCGCTGGATGTACTTGCGGAGGGTCTCGCCGGGCTTCTGACGCACGGCGCGGAGGTCGTTGTAGGTGAGGCCGCGCTCATACGTGCCCTTGAAGTTGGCGACGAAGCACCGGCAGAGCTCCTCCAGGAGTTGATGGACTCGGCGGGGAGGTTGGTGAGCCATGAGGACGCAGAGTCCTTGAGGGCCATAGGGAACCAGTTCGCCATGACCTTGTCGTCGCCCCCGGCGGCCTGGATGGCCAAAGAGTAGAGCTGCAGGAACTCCAGGGGGTTGTTCTTGCCGTCGTAGCGCGGAGGGAGGTCCGGCCTGAACTTGACCGGCCAGACGACACGACGAAGGCTGCGAGTGAACGCGGCCGTCGTGCCGTAGGTGACCGTGCCGTTGGCAAGGGTGGCGCGGAGGTGGCGCCCGGCGGTGGCGATGTCCTGGACGGCGCGGTTGCGGCGTTCTTGCCCGCGCTCGATGCTCACGCGTGCGTCCTCAGGGGCTCGCTGCACGATCTGGCAGTCATGCGGCGACGACGCGTGCGATGCAGCGCGGCCGTCGCGAGGAGGAGCCCCCGCTGGAGCAGGTTGCGGTGCAACCGGTGGAGCCGGAGCGGGTGTGGGTTGGAGAGGAGGCGCGGGAGGTGCGCCGTGCGCCACGTCCCCCACGAGTGCAGAAGGAACCAGGGAACGAGACGGCGCAGGTGCCGCGGCGCGAGCGGCGCCGATGAGCTCGGCAACGCGGTTGAGCCAGGCCTCCTGAGCCGCCGGCGTGGGGCGGTACTGCAGCAGCTCCTGCGCCATGAGGAGCGCAGTCGCCGGGCTGGGCGCAGGGCGGCCTAGCGAGGAGGCAGCACGGTCCCGCGACGGGGGCAGGGAGGAGGCCTCCTCTTCGCCGAGGTCGTCCCCAGCGTGGTCGATGTCGTCGTCGGGGTGCTCGATGCGGGGCTCGGGGTCGACGCGGCGCTCCGGAGCAGAGCCCCCACGCGGGCGGCCACGCGGGCGGCCTGCGGGAGCGGTGGCGGCGCTAGCCGTCCGGTGAGCGAGACGTTCGACACGAGAACCGGCCATGGTTGTGTCGAGGATGAAGACGCGCCTCAGCCCCCTACCTGGCGCGCCAAATGTCGGAGATTGTCCCCAGGAACTAGGGGTGTCTCCAAGGTATCGTGTAAGGGGCTGAACACGGAGTCAAACAATCCACAACGTGCTCCGGCGACGGTGCTCGTCAGGCTCGCTGCGGACGACACTGCAGAGATTGACACAAGGTCTTACCCAGGTTCAGGGCCCTCTTGTGGAGGTAAAACCCCTACGTCCTGCTTTCGTGTATTGCACTGCTTGGAGAGTTTACAGTACAAGGAGAGCTTGTCGAGCTCGAGGTGGCTAACAATGGCTACTTGCTAGTCTTTAGATCTAGGGTTTTTGGGTAGGCTCCTAGACTCCAAGACCGAACCCCTTGCTTGGGCGTGCTCCCCCTCCTTTTATAGGCGCCCTGGGCCTCTTCTGCCCAAACATTTGGGCGGGAAGGGCTACCACATGGCGACGAAGGAAGAGGCGCGGTGCACCGTAAAGGTGAGGTCTACCATAAAGGTGAAGCTCGTGGACGCGGTCCATGGCAGGGGAACGGCGTCACCAAAGCTGAAAAGGGGCACCGACCAGCTGGACCGGGAGCTGGCGCTTGCCGAGGTGGGAGGTGGCCCACGGTGACGTCGTCCTTGGAGCGTAGCTGCAGACTGTTCCCTTGTCACCAAAGAGGCAATACTCGTTGTCCGCTTTGCTTGGCTCCGCTTTGTTGACTGCTTTATACATGGAAACGGCAACTGCGGCGTTGTCGTCATCGCGCGTAGGCACGCGCGTCACTCTGCACCCGGCGCTGAGCCCATGTGCGCTCTGCCGCGGGAGCAGAGATGGCTTCATGAAGAAAGCGCTTCGCGAGGCGAAAAGCCTCGCCAAGCCCTTCAGCTTGGTCCTTGGCAGAATTGCGGGCGGCGTCGGAGACGCCTTGTCGAAGAGCGATCCCTCGCCAAGGGAAAGAACCCTTGGCGAGGAGAAGAACCCTTCGCGAGGAGAGAAATCCTCGCGCAGCTCGCCAGGCTTGGAGAGCCTGGTCCTTAGCGAAAATCATCCAAAGAATCTTGCGGGCCCTGGCAGGCCGGCCCGTGGTACCCTGGTTTCCACTGTGCCGACACACTGTGGGAAGGAAGAAGACTGTAGCCGGACCCGGCGGGGCCGGATCGAGCAGCCAAACCCAGCAGTCAGTGTGTAATGAGCCAGCCCCACACTTGTACAGCAACCCCTCAGCCCTATATAAGGGGGGTTGCAGCTACCAGAAAAAGGGGGGCTGGACCGACGAAAATAGAGACGTTTTGGATCCCCCGCATGTTGGGAATATGCCCTAGAGGCAATAATAAAATGGTTTATTAGAATATTCATGTTTATGATAATAGTTTATTATCCATGCTATAATTGTATTAATTGGAAACATAATACATGTATGGAATATAAACAAACAGGTGTCCCTAGTAAGCCTCTACCGGACTAGTTTGTTAGTCAAGAGATGGTTAGAGTTTCTAACCATGGACTTGTTATAGTCACTTGATAACGGAGTCATATCATTAGGAGTAATGATGTGATGGACAAGACCCAATAATAAAAGAGTTGCAATTGATCGTGTCACACAGTTTCATTGCCAACACTTTTAGTATGCCAAGTATAGTTTCCTTAGACTATGAGATTATGTCACTCCCGTTTACCGGAGGAATACTTTGTGGACATCAAACGTCACTTCGTAACTGGGTGATTATAAAGGTGGCTTTCAGGTATCTCCGATGGTATTTTTGGGTGACATGAATCAAGATTGGGATTTGTCCTTCCTTGTGATGGAAAAGATATCTCTGGGCCCTCTCGGTAATATAGCATCAGAAGGTTGCAACCATGTGGTTAAGTGTTAATCATGGAGATCCTATATTATGGACGAGTAAAGAGAATTTGCCAGGTAATGAGATAAAACTAGATATGGAGATATCGACGATCAAATCTCGGGCAAATTAAATATCGGTGAAACAAAGGGAATCATATATGAGATTAAGAATCTCCGGCATCGTGGTTCAATCGATAAGGAACTTCGTTGAATATGTAGGAGTCAATATGGGCATCCCGGTCCCGCTATTGATTATTGATTTGATCATGTCTACATGTTCTCGAACCCGTAGGGTCACACACACTTAACACTCCGATGTAACTAGGGTTAGCGATGAGATAATTGATGATTTGAACGAATGGTGATTCGGAGTCTCGGATAGGATCCCGGACATCACGAGGAGTTCTGGAGTGGTCCGGAGAATAAGATTCATATAAGGAAAGTGGTTTCCGGAGGTATCGAAAAGGTTCGTGAATTTTTCGGTAGAGTACCGGAATATTCTAGAAGGTTCTAGAGGAGTCTAGAAGTGGGGCCCAAAAGTGTTTGGGGCCCACATGGGATAAAGGGGTGGTGGACTGGCCTAAAGGGCCAGCCGCACCACCTGCCCCAAAGGGGCCCATGCGGGCTAAAGGCCCAAGTGGGGGGCGGCCAAAACCCTAGGGGGCTGGCTTGGGGGGCCAAGCCTCCCCAGCCGCCGGCCCTAGGGGGCAAGGGGCGCAGCCCCCCTGGCCACCTATATAAGGAGGGGCTGGGGGAGGGCTGCCGACCCCCTGGAGCTCCCTCCTGCCCTAGCCGCCACCCTTTGCCCTAGCCGCCGTGCGCCACCTCTCTCCCCGGAGGGCTGCCGCACTCCACCTCTCCTTTGGCACCACCTCTCCCGTAGGGCTGCCGCCATCCTCTCCACCACAGCCGCACCACCCCTAGTGTAGGGCTGCTGCTGCACCTCCTCCTTCTCTCTCCCTTGCTCATGGCTTGGCGAAGCCCTGTCCGCGGAGAGATCTTCATCATCAACGCCACCACAACCGTCGTGGTGCCGAGATCCATCTAGCCACGTCCTCCTCGCTTGCGGGATCAAGGAGAGGACGTCTACATCGAGCCGTACGTGTGGATACCGCGGAGGTGCTGCCTGTCGTGGCACTTCATCGGATTGGATCTTTAGGAAATACATCTCCTCGCGACTAGATGCGTCTAGTTGCGGGGATCGACTAGCCAACCCCTGCACCGACAAAACGCTTTGAACGTTCTTCAAGGGTAAGAGATTGGATCTCATCTTCGCTACCTCCATCTAGTAGATCTAGATCCTTGGGGTTTATTCCGCTTGTTGCGTAGGAAATTTTTTTGTTTCTATGCTGCGACCCTTTCAGTGGTATCAGAGCCTAGATCTATTCGTAGATGTTGGTGCGATTAGAACACAAGTGTTGTGGGCGTTGATATTTTATGTTGCTACCTTCTCGCATGCACTTTGCGTCTTTGCGGTATTGTGAGATTGAAGCGGCCCGGACCAACCTTACTCGTCACGCACGAGAGACCGGTTCCACGACAGACATGCAACTTGTATTGCATAAGTGGCTGGCGGTGTCTGTTTCTCTTACTTTAGTGAAGATGCAATTTTCAATGGAAGGCCTTTCAAAAGGATGAGTAAATAAGCAACTACTATATCACCGTTTGGTT